>CABFWB010000665.1:38810-71995 GCA_902151455.1 Timema bartmani | reverse complement strand
GTGCTGTTTATCATGTCCCGCTTTGTGGCAGTTTGGCGGATTAGTATTTTTGGTTCAAGGTAGTAGCAAAGCATGTTTCTTAGCAAATGGTAGTTAATGATAGTTTGTGAGGAGCATTTCAACTGTCACAAGGAGAAACAGGATACGAAATGAAGCTATCCAGGAAAGATTGGGAGTACAAGACATACATTAGATAGTAGAGAAATTTAAAGAGAATGATGGCGATGAAGTATGTAGGAAAGACCACAAGGGAGACTAATTAAAGAGATGGGAGGAGCAGAAAACAGAAAGTATGCAAGTGAGAGGGGAATATATAATGATACTGTTTTGAACCCCTCTCATACATTCAAAAAGTCATGGATGAAGTGTATTTTTCTTTAAAGAACTGTATGTAAAGTTTCCTTTAAATACTTCATCCATGGAGAATCACGCTTTTAGAAGTAATTTCAATACACTACTTTTTAAAAACTTATTTTTTCTTTAAAAGATAAACTCCGTTGTGTTAGAAGGATCATATGACATGCTGGCTCCCTCTATCCAAAAGGAAGCCAGCCTTCACAATATCAGGTTGCCAGGAGTTTTTCCATTAGTTAGTTTTAACACTGATGACAAGGGGTCCAAGAGGCAAGGGGTAGGTCATATATAAGCAGCTTGTGCGTATGAATACACACATTGCCGGTAACATAAATCTACAGAGTAATATCACATTACAGAACTCGGTAATATAAGAGTATTATATTAATACACAGTGCCGGTAACATAAATCCAGAACTCTGTAATATAACAATCAGTAGTAACATAAATCTACATAGCACACAGTACTAAGAACACACAACATGTCATGTCACAGAAAAACAATCCATAATTTAGTGTCATTTTATATCATATCTTCAGTACCGAAGATGTAATCATTCAAATAAATTGTGTGCAACATTAAAGGTCTTGCTCATTTCATAACAATAAGTATCACATATAATCAGATCACATAACAGTGTACAAGTGCGCAGTAAGGCATGTACACATCATCATCATAAAACCCGGTATCATCCACATTCGCATCACAATATAATCTGATATCGAAATAATTAGTGTTCAATCACGGGGCAAATATCTCAATAAATATCAATAAAAACCAATGCCACCATATTTGGCGCTCATCGCGGGCCAATATAACCCTGTAGCACTAATTGGGATCCATCGCAGGCCAATACAACTCCGTATCACTATAAAGAGTGGAAGCAAATAAAGGAGGAAGAATGTTGGAAGGAGAGAGGAAGAAAGGAGGCATTTTACTCTACTACTACACCCAAACCACTGCATAGATACGGCCATGGGCAGTTGAATTTTGAGGCTTCCTCTTCATACAAAATACTTAAGCTTATTTTAATTCATATTATTTATTTATGTGTATTAACATAATATCTTACATGAAAAAAAATATAAAGGATTAAATCAAATACTAAGTTCTATTTTTCTTATCTTTATAATACTAACCGTCTTTAAAAAAAGTCTGGTAGATTATTAAATAAAACTCAATACCTGGGGATGTGTACTTATTTGCTGTTGTAAAACAGATATATTTAGAAGATTAGAGTGGCCCCATCGGCAACTATGCCCCCCTCTTTACTATCAAACATCATCCTCTGCTTCTTGCCCAGTAGAATTGTATGTATTACCTAAACAGCAGTATGCCATGAGAAGAATGCTCTTTTAGGCATCGGCGGTTGTTGTAGAGCTCGCATTATTCGTGATTTTAATTTTAATCCACTGATACACTCATTTGTATTTGGTAAAACAAGTAAAAATTTGAAACTTTCAATGGTGTAATAACATCTTAATAAAGTGATCCAACTGTGAATTTTGATATGTCTTATGGTTAGAATTTTCAGTCGATAAAGGCACCCATGAGGACCAGCACAAACTCTTGGCTGTAATGCTCAATAAATCTACCAATGACCATGAAGCATGCAAGATACGCTTTGTAGTGGTCTCGGAGCCCTCGGAAGAAGACTCTTACATGCAAGACTGTGAGGAAATCGGGTCAGTAATAGTAGACATCCCCTTTCCTCTTAGCACCACATCCTAATGATCAGCAGTGTTCTTTAATATTTTTACCAGGGTCGTACCCTATAATCCTTGTGTTCAGGCATAGGATAAGGCAGTGTGGTGCGACCTTTCATGACTTGCGGTCCAATCTGCATAATGCAGCGAACATAGCGTGTCTCAAGAAAAATAAAAACGTAATTATGTATTTAGAAGTATTACTTTAGATTTTTTTTTAAATACTTAAAACCAATTTATAAGTACAATATAGTAATATTATGAATATACCAATATAGTTAGTGTGATAACTCAAGCCTTTTTTTGGACCACAAATTTTTCGATAACGCAAATCAAGATTATTTTATTACTTATTGAAAAACGGCTAAGATTGGTTTTCTAGAAGAAAAACAGGTCGCAGGCTGCAGATTGGACTTCACTGTGTAAAGGAAACCCTTGAAAGAGAATTCTAGTTGAAGGAGGTGGAAAAGTGTGTCTTATTATGCATGCGTTGGCCCTAACTATACATGTATCATGGAGGATAGGAGGAAAGGGGTTGAAGGTACAAGTTGCCGCTAATCTAGGAATATATCAACCTGTTTTAGATACTGATACATCCAGGAAAGGAACTATTATAAGAACTAAGAAAGTGAGATGAGGTATTAAGGATGGTATAGTAGAAAAATAATAGCAAGAACAGTATCTGACATTTAATAATGTTACTAAAATAGCTCCTATGCCATGTGATCTGTATTTGTCAAATTTTACAGATATCACTGTCAATAAAATAGTTACTATAATACGAGGCTGTTTCACCAAATAAGATAACAATACAAATGTATCTATGTATGAAAGTTATTGTTATCTTATTTATTAAAACAACCTCGGTACATTTTGTCATTGTCTCAGCAAAATATTAATTCCATATATTCCAAACGATTGTACTAGACTTTTTCTTCTAACTTCTACCAATAAACATTACTGATACACTTTCATATTAGTACTGTATATTATAATTTTAAATGATCCTTTGTTCCAAATCACACTCTTATTCTTAATCAATCATCATTATCATTAACTGTTTTCATTCTCTGGTAGGGTCAGTTTAGCTAAATGTCTCCTCCTTACTCTATCCTTCCACCATTCTTTCTCCTTTAATTTCTTCCATTACTCTCCTCTCACACACTTTCTATTATATGTTCCTCCCATCTCTTTCTTGGTCGCCCTTGTGGTATGTTTCCTACATACTTCTTTCTCTTAAAATTTTCTCTATTAAAATTTTAAGCAATCCTTTGTTCCGTTTTTTGTGTTCTATTCATTCTTTACCAATTTTCTTCCATCCCCACTCCTCTCCCTCAATTTTTTTTTTTAAACTTCCTTCAAAAGAGTTCTGATAGAACGAAATCAATGTTGAAAGATTGGATGGTAATAGCCAATTTGAATTTTACCTAAGAGACACCCATTATCTGTTTGTCCAGTGAAAGTTATGTAGAGTTTGAACTGTCTTCCTCTTCTTTGTATAGTTACTTCCTCTTTGTTCCTATTCCTACCTCCTGGTTATCTTACATGTTTAAATTTAAACTATCTATGATAAGAAAATAAAAATAGGGGGGATTTTAAATGAATGTTATATTATTTGTCCTGTTGGAAAAAACAAACAAAAATAGATCATTAGTCTAACTGATAATGGGTCTATTAAATAAAGTACAAATGTTTTATAAATTATGTTTCAGATATGCTACTTTAGACATGGTGGAAGTGCTTAACTGTGTTGGTAACTGGGCGAACATTGATATAGCTGTCATTAACAATAATGCTGATATGGTCGGAACTCTAAACATCAACATTGGGGGCATAGATACCATCAAGAAAGTAGCAAGAGAGTTAAATATTCTTCGATAATCAGCCTGAGAAAATGTGTTAGTGCTATTTGTTTAACCAAGTTGTGTTCACTACAATCCATTTTACAAACCAAACCGTTTATGATCATTAAATGGGTTTTTAGAGTATTTTTATAGTTCTTTTTGTTTTCCCTTTTTTTTAACATCATAAATTATTTTGTATTGACATTACTAAAATAAATGTGAGCATAATAATGGTTAAAATTTAATATTCTATTGCCTACTCATGCTTATGATTTGATTTAAAAAAATTACAATTGGATTTTGTTTTACAAAATTTGTGTTTATATTTTTATATTTTCTAATTTAATAAAAAAGTAAATATTCAAATTTGTTTGTATTATTTTACTCGAAGCTTAGTTAAAATAATGAATGGAGATTTTTAAGGATTTTATTAAAAAACAAATATTTTATAGATTTGATGGTATAAACATTACAATAACTCATTCTTATATTATTTCAGTTTAAAACTATCTTTGAATTACTAGTTTGCATTATATTAAAAGGTATATGTAGGCCTATTTCAAGTAGTAAATCTCATGTTTCAAGACCAATTTGGTTCCAAACAAATGAATCTATTTTTCTTCCAGTTCAAAGGAAAAATCTTAATCTCAGATACATCTCTTTGTTTAACTGTACATTAAACACATTCATCATTATAAAATAATAATTCTCTTTTACTGGCCAAGTGTGTTAAGTTTGTTGTCTTTGAATTAGTTTGGTTGCCTACCATCTTGGATTTAGTAGAAGACTGTTTTTCCCTCTTGAAAACATCTTGTCGCTGTGTGCTAGCAAGTAGAACATCTTTACAGTCGTGGGCGTGCTGAAGAAACTGCCACACTCCGATAATCATGTCCATGCCTTCACACACACGACACTGGCCTGAAATAGTCAATACATCTTCATTGATTTTATTTTCTGAATATCGGCAGAGCTAGTGCAATGGATGACTTTCATGACTCTGACCCAATAGATTGGGCTTCATTCCCAACCAATTGTACTGGGAGAGTTTTTTTATCCACTTTGTAGTATACCCTTTCCAGGAAAATGCTGATGTATTTACATAAAATTCACCCTCGTACTCTTTCTTGAGATAAGTTTAAGTTGATAATAGTCAGACAATATCAATACAGCATCTTAAAACATATAACTAGGCATTAGAAAGTTATACATAATATCAAGCACGGCTACATTAATTTTCAAATAGTTTATTTTCGAACAAAAAACTGAAACTATTAGAATTTTTTGTAGCAAAATTACTTTGTGCTATATATTTATGAAGCTAAATCTCACCAACAAACGTTGCTATTTTTTTATTTTGGAAGTCGGTGGCAACAAGGTGGAAAGGTCCACCGTGACCAAACGGTGCCTGGCCAGAAACTTTCCATTTTATCGACAACGTCCCATTCTGCAGATTACTGGTATTTTCTAGATGAACTCTGAAGTCTCCTGTTGTCTTCTCTGCAATAATGACACTCATACCGGCAACCTCACTCGCCCATGACCCTCCTATATGGCACGTTGACCCTGACACAATCCACTATTTATTATGATTGTCTGAACAATACAAAACATTATTATGCAAGACAAATTTAAGAACAAAATGCATATACTGAGACAAGATGGGGAAAAACAATCTTTAGTTTGGGTATCATTATTTAACCTAAAAGTATAAAGTGTTTCATATTCATATTTCACTTAGTTTAAAAATGTCAGCAGGATACGGGAATCAAACTGAGGCCCCTGGGCTTAGCTTGTCAATACCACCACTGACTATCCAGGATTCTTCTTGTGCTCACTTTCATTCTTTACTTCTATTGTAAGGCAGAGTCAATTATGGGTGTGTGGAATTCATCTTCCCATCAGTGGTAGCTGTATTTGTAATTTAGGTTTATACAATCTCTCTGTAAACTATTTCTCTACTCATGTACAGTTAAATAGTGTGTGAAGATTAGCATAAAGCCTATTAACAAGTTACCAGTGGCTCTGGTTTTCAATTATTGCTCCAAGAAGCTACTTAAGGTTGTCTGATTTGATTACCGCGTCAAGGTGTCACTTTTCATCTAATTGAAATATGTCAGTATGGCTGTATCCTTAACCTAAGACTATTCTTTCTTCATGTTTTGCCAAATAATTAAATTAATCTTTAATTGTTTTCTATTTATCTTGATAATAGTTTTAGCAATATTTGCCGAAAGCTAAGTTTTTAAAATAAAAATAGTGATAACTACATTATGTGAATAAATACGATATCTAAGGAGGAAGAGATTAGAATATGACTTGTTTGTTGTGTTACAATATGTTATATTCTTAACCAAAAATTATTATTTTTGCTCATGAGAGATAAAACATTTAAATAGGTTCAATTTGGTAAAAATTGCTTCAAATCAATTTATCATATATTTAATATATATGAAATAAAGTTTTTAATGTATTTTCTAATACATCATTAAATAAATATGAAAGATGGTAAAAAATGAAGCACAAATAAAATTATATATAAAAGCACTAACAAATATTTACAAGCACATAAATGTGTGTTAGTTATGTTTACTTTTATTTGCACTTGGTTTTCTAAATCTCTCTCGTTTATATTTAATCAAACATTTGATAGTATTCAACCCAAATTTCACTCATGATTTCTATACAGATTGCACACTTGAATAAATAAAACCCCAAATGAGGACATGCTACGCTTTAAGTGTAGCTAAATGTTGCTTTTTGAGCTAATATCATCAAACTAATTAGCCTATATATTTTTAAATTGAACATCCAGAGCCCCGAAATTATGGATCTGAGAGGAAATTACGTGTGTGCCATGTTTGTGTTTGGTTGAAATCTGTCAATTAGGTGACACAGGCACAGGCACAGAATAGCCAGATTTAAGGTGTGATGGAAGGGGAGCATAGTCATCATTAGCTCTTAATTATTGTGGGACGGAAAAAAACATTTTCATTGTAAATTATAAAATAAAAATGATTTTGTAACCAATAGTTGGATGACTGTATTGTAAGTCACATAAAAAGTTAGCTTAATCAATTATACATTGCTTCAAAGATGGATTTTCAATTTTCCAAATAAAACAATTCACTGTTTATTTTACAGTAACTACTAAGTGTGTCCCATTTTAGCAGATTATTGAGAAGGCCATTTCCCCCACCAACCTCCCCTTTATCCCTCACAATAAAAAACTTTTTGTCCAAAATAGATATAATATTGCTCTTTTTAATTACATATTTTAATCCTGTCTATTAGAAATGTTGATGAATTAGCTTGTTTGGAATTGTATTATCAGTTTTAATTTGACATATTTTCTTGATTTCTACATATTTTCAAAGCTATTGCATAAAATTACATATTTTGCATGCTTTTTACTTTCTCTCTATCTTACAGGTAGAGAAAGTATGGTGATCGTCAAAAAAATCGAACTCGAGATTTTGATGAATTTTGACGTTTCATGACTTCCTGAATCCGAAAAAGTGGTTTTTGAATTTCCGTCTTTCTGTCTGTCTTTCTGTCTGTCTGTCTGTCTGTCTGTCTGTCTGTCTGTACCTCCAACTAGAGCCTAAACTATTTTACCGATTGAGCTGAAACTTGATATCTAGGGTTTTCATAGGGTTGCCCCGAGGGGTTTTTGGAATTGGATATCTACCCCTAAAATTAAGGGTAGTTTACTGAAGGGAAAAAAGAGAAAAAGTCGATTTTCTCAAAATCGGCTCTAACGATTTTGATTAAATTTCATTTATGAACATTAATAAATATTCCAAACAAAATGGCTACTCTCAATATTTCGGCAAAATGGCTTTAAGGGCTCCGGTCTGATGCGTAAATTAACATTTTTTATAATAGCTCCGAAACTATTTGAGATATGAAATTACTTAGCATTACAAATATGTATATATATTTATAATACAAATATTTTATTCGAAACATATTTTTATAAAATCAATAATTTTCAATCTATACGCAATTATATATATATTTTTAGCTTTTTGGACATTAAAGCTTAAGTATTGCGATCGTAAAAAAAACTAACCTGAAATGTTGATGGATTTCGACGTCTCATGACCCCCCGAACCCTAAAAAATAGTCTTTGCAATGCCGTCTGTCTGTGTGTCTATTAAAACTTAAAATTAAGGGTAGTTTACTGAAGGGCAAAAAGAGAAAAAGTCGATTTTCTCAAAATCGGCTCTAACGATTTTGATTAAATTTCATTTATGAACATTAATAAATATTCCAAACAAAATGGCTACTCTCAATATTTCGGCAAAATGGCTTTAAGGGCTCCGGTCTGATGCGTAAATTAACATTTTTTATAATAGCTCCGAAACTATTTGAGATATGAAATTACTTAGCATTACAAATATGTATATATATTTATAATACAAATATTTTATTCGAAACATATTTTTATAAAATCAATAATTTTCAATCTATACGCAATTATATATATATTTTTAGCTTTTTGGACATTAAAGCTTAAGTATTGCGATCGTAAAAAAAACTAACCTGAAATGTTGATGGATGTCGACGTCTCATGACCCCCCGAACCCTAAAAAATAGTCTTTGCAATGCCGTCTGTCTGTGTGTCTATTAAAACTTAAAATTAAGGGTAGTTTACTGAAGGGCAAAAAGAGAAAAAGTCGATTTTCTCAAAATCGGCTCTAACGATTTTGATTAAATTTCATTTATAAACATTAATAAATATTCCAAACAAAATGGCTACCCTCAATATTTCGGCAAAATGGCTTTAAGGGCTCCGGTCTGATGCGTCAATTAACATTTTTTATAATAGCTCCGAAACTATTTGAGATATGAAATTACTTAGCATTACAAATATGTATATATATTTATAATACAGATATTTTATCCGAAACATATTTTTATAAAATCAATAACTTTCAATCTATACGCAATTATATGAATTTTTTTAACTTTTTGGACATTAAAGTTTAAGTATTGCGACCGTAAAAAAAAACTAACCTGAAATGTTGATGGATGTCGACGTCTCATGACCCCCCGAACCCTAAAAAATAGTCTTTGCAATGCCGTCTGTCTGTGTGTCTATAAAAACTTAAAATTAAGGGTAGTTTACTGAAGGGCGAAAAGAGAAAAATTTGGTTTTCTCAAAATCTGCTCAAACGATTTTGATTAAAATTCGTATCTAGGCGTTGATTAAGATTATAAATAAACTGGCTATTTTCATTTTCCTATGAAAATGATTTTTAGGGTACTTTACAGAAGCGTTAATTTCCGTATCTCCACAACTATTTGAGAAACTAAACAACTTATCATTGCAAAATTGTAGGACTATTAGAAATAAAAAACTTTTATTTGACATATATTTTTATAAAAGCAGCAGTTTCTGAGATATTTGCAAATATATTAATACAATTTTGTGAGCTTTAGTTGTAAACATATACTACTTAAGTCTTAACGCAATAATTCTCCAATGCCATAGAGTAATTAAATATAAGTATCTAAAAAAGTATGTTATTTTTCCTTAAAGCTCTTAGGAGAAATGTTTGCATAGCAATGATCTATCTCCATTTTAGACTCAATAGTCAATATTTACATTTTTTATTGGTCAAAATGTATAAATGAATAATTAAATATCAATGCGATGACTTGAAGATCTGCAACACTTTATAAAATGTTAAAATTTTAACCAGAAATCGAAATTTTAATACGAAGTGTTGACCCTTGTGGAATACATTAAACTGTTTGAAATGCTCTTAGGTGGACAAAGATGCGCCTCTTTTCTCATTGATTATATATCATTGTATATTATTTTATTCGTGTTCTTATGTGGAGTGGTGATGATACAATGTACATTATTCTGTTCAGAAATCTTACGAGTTTATAGAAAGAGAGAGAAAGTCTGTGCGGTGTGCCGTACCATTTATTTTTATTGTGATATTATTTTTCTGTTTTTATTGGGGTAAATACTTTTAAATGGTGTCACTAATTTTCAGGAAACCTGTACTTTAATAAAAGAAGGTATCCAGTGAAAGGTTTGCAGTTAGCAAAGACCAAGTCATATATGCTGGCTGTTCAGAAATAATTACAATTGCCTTAGTTTAACTTTGTGTTTGACGTTTCTCGTGCTGGGAAGGGGAGAGAATACAGCATCACCAGAAAGTGGCCCAGCAGCACGTATCTCGCGTGGTGTGTCAGTTTGTAAACACAAGTGGACGAGTTGTAAAATCAATAATTCTTGGATCTTATTAGGCCATTTTCCCGTTATTCTTTGGTCAGGATAAAAAACTATATAAAGTGGCAAGACAAAGAACAAATTATGAAAACTAAACCCAAATTCAATCAAGGGAATGTAATTTGAAGTTTTTCACAATAATACGGCATTGAAAATAAAACAAGACCAACCATGGTCATACGTGTAAGTGTAATATTAATACCGGGTAGTATGTAGAGAGCAAACATTTAACCCCAGACCAACAAAACACATTCTAGAAAACTTAGTTTAAAAAAAAATCTAGATTGGTCTGACGTTCCCTTGTTTTCAAAGAGCCGGCGGGTGTGGATGTTTCGTTGAAAATTTTGGTGTTTATGGGATCTCTAAAGTCAGTTATATAATGCCATGTATTTAAAGTCTAATGGTAAATTTAAGTGGTGTAAAACAAACTAATAATGCAATACAAAATAAATTAATGGTGGTGAGTTATTTCGACCGAGCGGCCACTGCCGTTGGGGATGATAGTGCTAACATTTGTAGATATAGGGTGTCATGTGGTCAGCACGATGAGCTCTCCGGTTATTAATCTCACTTTTCCAAACTGGAGCTGCTACTTCTTTATTTAAGTACTTCCTCATGTGTCCTCACAAGAGTGAGTTTGATGCCGTTCCAGACCCACTATTTCACAGATAAATTTTAGAAACATTGAGGATTGAACTCAGGACTTATGGGTCTGTAGCCATGAACTCTGACCACTAGACCACATAGTCTATACAAATCATTAAAAAAGTAACTGTAGGTGGGTATATTTAGAATAGAGTTTTTATATTTTTCCCTTCAGAAATTTGCAGCCATATAATTAAATTTTGTTTCAATAATATATGATGTATGATTTACCAAGTTGGAGAGAAAAAGTTTATTCACTGTTAAATATTTTCACATTACATATTTTAACTGATTTGGCTACATATTATTTATGTACATATTCATTACAAATATTCAAAAAGTGAGGCAAATTGAACTAAATCTACTAGAGCAATATTTAAATTATTTTGACCAAAAAAAAAAAGTTTTGTTACTAAAACTGCAAAAATACTGACTTGGACTCACCTACCCTTCCAACCTATCTCACCTTAAATTGTGTTATTGTATTTTAAAGAGAAAGAAAAAGCTAAAATCTACACATTTAATCCAAGTACCATACTAGTTTTTTTATTTTTGTTTTTTCAACTTACCATCTTTACTTCTGTTTGCTTTGTCCACTACATTCCCTCCATTGAGTTGATTCCCTGTCCCACTTTCACTGGCCAACTTTTGATCTTGGTTACCATGAATTTTACTCTTTTCTGAAATGTTTTGAGTCTGCCCAAAAGTCACATTATGCTTCGTTGATGTGTTGTCCGAGGCGAAGCTAGCATTGATATTTTCATATTGATTTTCTACCTGTACATTTTTTATGTAATTACATTTGCGTAGTAGCAGAACAAATTATATGAATATGCAAGAAAGCTTTGTTTCAATACTTGAATCTGGTTACTTAATAAAATAATATAACATTTTAATTAACAATCATGTACTGTACAAGACTACCTTTATGGTTTAGTGGTCACAGTTCCTCGCTACAGATCCAAAAGTCTCAGGTTCAATCCCTGGTGTTTCTAGATTTTATCCATGAGGTCTGTAACAGGGTCAAACTCAGCCTCAGAGGGCAAATAAGGAACTACTTGAATAAATAAGTAGCATCTCTGGCCTAGAAAACTGAGATTAATGGCCAGAGGGTTTGTTGTGCTGACAACATGACACCCTTTATCCGCAAATGCTAGCTTTATTATCGCTAGCCACTGCAGTTACTCGGTCAGTCTAGCTGCGGACTCAAACCATGGAATTTTTTTTTAAGGTATGTACAAACCTGAAAATTTTGGTATAATTCTTTGAAAAAGAAAGTGCTTTTATTAGGTATTGGAAATTGATATAAAGAGTTTAAATTTTTTTTTTAACACGTAAAAAGACTTATGATAATTTATATTTGTTACTATAACAGGGCTGCCACGTATCTGGAGAACTGGGGAAAAGGAGATGGTTTTTTGTGTCAAAAAAAACAAACAACTGGGAATAACAGCGAATTTTCCAAAATATAGTAAAAATACTGGAATATTTGTTAATTTGGGACATCTAACCGAAATCTTGGATGGATGGAAAAAGTGAAATTAATAATCAAGCACATTGACTAAAAGATATTTTACTACACCTTAGACAAGGATTGTGAAGCCACAGAAGATGTATTTCCCCGTCAAACTTAAATCAGACTATTTTAAACATACATTTTATGACTTCATACAAGTCAATTTGATAAAAAATGAAACTTTATTACTCTTTGCTTCAATCTAAGCTGCCTGGTAAAATAGGAATTCCTCTTGGAAAAACAGAAAACACAGGGAATTTGGTAATAAAACAATAGTGGCAACCCTATATAAGAAATGGTAAATCTCCCATCGGGCCTATCATAACTCAGTCCTGCATGGTAATTTGTAAAACTCCCCCATCTTATCTATAATAATAAAGGAAGTGTTTGTATGTTTGTTTGTGTGTGATGCCCAGCCAAATCTACAGCACGCAGAGATTGGAAATTTTTAACATAGGTGGACGGAAGGGGGTCCAAATGCCCCCTCAAAGCCGGATTTTTAAATTTTTAATTAGTTTTTTAGTTAGGCTATTTTTAACAAATGTTTGGTGGGTCACGGGCAACGCCATGCGGGATTGCTAGTTGTTAATATAAATAAAACGATACAATTCTACGAATGAATAATAAAAACTATAAGTATATATATATAAAATTCCACCAGACTTTAAAGACAATAGTTGCAAGAGGTGAGGCTAATCGTTTCTCTTAGCTAACACTGCGGACATAGTGTTTGGTCAAAATTCATGATCTCTGAACTGAAAAGGGGCACTACTCTTGACATGTAAATCCCCTGGGCTGAGAGAAGACATAGAAAGAGATGCGTGCACACAATCAATAACTTTGCTCGCACAACAATGCCACCTAAATTTTTAATCAAAAGCTTAGTTTTTAGTTGTGTTTACTGGTTAGTTAAATGCCTTTAGTTTATTTGCACTCACTGGTGGTTAACACTGTCTAAAGCATTAGGCTCTCAGGCTGAATTGTCCCAATGATGGAGAAGTCTAGGTTTGAATCTCAGCTTAATACACCGGGGTTGGTTTCCCCAACCCTCTACACACCATTTTGGGTGAATTTTCTCTTACTAAACTCTTCAAATCTACCATATAAATTATGTACATCAATGCAGCAAAGCTTGTTTAAAACTATCAATAAACACTAAAATAAGTTCCCATTTTCACACATTCAAAAAATTAGTTCCTGATTTGTTTCTTTTGTATTAATATATTGCTAAATAATTACTTTTTTGATCAAATATTCTCCCTTACGTGAGTGTGAGCTAAAAGTTTTCTAATAAATTAAAACAAATTAATAAAAATTAAATATAAATTTTCCTTAAGGCGGCCGTCTCGGGCAGAAAAAATGAACAACTTGCTATCCGTTCACACGGCTTAAAAAACAATGGTCTGTGCTGTTTTCTGGAACTACTTTTCAACTATGGCTAAATTTATACTCCCTTTCGACCTTCATTTACAACCACCCTTTGTCATGTCAATACTAAAGAGTGGAAAGAAAACTACTAAACTTCTTGCCAATTATGATGTTATGGTTTTAATGAGATGTAACTGTCCCGCGATTGGAAGCCAATTACAACGTTCTTGAATTGATTGTGAGATAATTGGTATTTATGGCCCCGTGATCGAGCGCTAATTATGATGATACAGAACTATTATTATGCCCCACGTTTGCTTGGGGCGCTGGTTAAAGTTATACTGTTTAGTCGGCTGATGAGTGCCCCGTGACCGAGCACTAATTAAAGCGGTACAGAATGTTTGTGATATAATTAAATTAAATTAATTAAACCTTTAATATTGTACACGATTTATTTAGATCATGGTACTGGTTTATTACAACGTTCTGTAGATTTATGTCGCCAGCACTGTTAATAGTGTTGAGTTACATTACTACTATTTTTCCTACTGGAACTGTGTAGATTTATGTGACTACTCTATATATTCATACGCACAAGCAGCTACCCCTTGCCCCTTGGACCTCTCGTGACCCGTGTCAAAACCAACAAATCAAAAGCGTCCTGGCAACAGGTGTCATGAAGGCTAGCTTTCTATTGGGTATAGGGAGCTAACCTCACTTGCTTGTTTGGTAAACACTACGAGTTAATTTTTGAAATAAAAGGAAATAGGTTTTAATGGTGCAATCCTTCGACATTATTTCTGAAAAGCGCGTAATTCTCCATGAATGAAGTATTGAAAGGATATTTTACATACAATACTTTAAAGAAAAATGCACTTCATCCATTACTTTTTAAATATATGAGAGGGGTCTAAATCAGTATCGTTACACTATCTTAACATTTTCTGTTGTGAGCCTATCAAAAAATCATTGTATTTGTTAGAGGAAGGCTAAATCTAGAGCACTTTTTAGTCAAGCGTAGTCTAATTACAATGCAAATATGATTAAAAAGTTGTTGGAAATGATATAATGTATCATTTTCATTCACTCATTCATAAATTATTTCTATTATTAAAACTCAGACTATGGTGCTGTTAAGGAAAAAGAGCCAAGTTGGAATTTTTGACTTTATTTTGACGTGAACCATATTTTGTAATAACGCATTGTAGAGTTAAATTATTGTGTTAGATCTGAACATCTTTGCGGTAATTTCTCGCTTACTGAGGCAGACCCCTTAAATGAGCATCAGGTCTTAAGAAACTTACCTTATTCGTGTTTACTTTGTCATAATTATTTACTCCAATATTTCTACTTCCATCATTAAGTGCATCTTGACCATTATTCGGCACAGTATCGTCTGCACCTGCAGGAGTTAACCGACTCATAGTTTTCTGCTCACCCATATTATTTACCACCCCATCAGAGAGTTTGGAAATACCCCTAAAGTTGGCACTCATGTAATTTTCTGGATACATATTTCCATATCCATTCAAAAAGGACATAGGCTGTATCTGCAGATTGTTCGCTCTACTATCCATAGGAGTCATCTGTTTATTCCATAAACTATTGCTTGAAACATCCATTTGGTTGATGAGTGGATTTTGTAACATATTGCTATTATCTTCATTTAAACGCTTATATTTAATATATATATGGTCACTATCGCCATTTTTTAAATATAAGGGTGTTTCTCTCGAATGATAAGGGTCATCTCCGTGATTGCTCATATACTTTCCCTGCATATTACCGCCATCAACTCCTGTTCTTTGGTCATTTTGGAGTGCCTGGGTGTTCTGAATATTTCCACCCATTACATTGTAGTGCTGATTAATATCATCATTTTCTATATTCAAGTACTGCTCTCTGGCGGTGTTTACATTTGGAATATTTACAAGTGGTTCGGGTAATCTCTCTTGTGTGTTTTGGGTGTTTATGTTTGAAGGGGGCACATTTTGCGGGGGTTCAATTTCAGTGTTTATGTTGGGGTTATTTAAAGGTATTCCATATATTTGTTGAGGACTTATAATATTTTTACTATTGGGAATCAAGTATGATGGTGTCATGAACCGGTCTACGTTGATGTACCGCAAATATTCCTCATTACGTGGCAGTACCTGGTTTTGAAAGTATGGTTGATCCTGTTTGTTACCTAGCTCAACCCTGTCAAAGTTTATTGAATCACTTTTAGTTCTCTGGTAGGGTTCACGACCTTGTATTAGTTGTGAGGTTGAGCCTGTTTGGGGGTGAAGAGCATTGGAAAGGGCGGGATCTACGTTCATTGCCGAGTTGTGACTTGTTTCACCTGTCCTGTGATCCACGACCCTTATTCTTTCCTTTCTCAGAGGTGAATGGGTTTTCTTATTTCTATGTTGGTAGTATTTTTTATGTTGTTTCCTTTTGGTAGTGGCGGTCGCCTGTAAGAAATATGAACAATTTTTATAAACACTAAACAGAAACTGACTTTGTCACAAATTTAGCTGTGTAATGGGGTGTGTGTTCCGATTAAATTACAGTTGAAAAATTACACTTAGATATAGCTTCAATTCCTGCATACATTTTCATATTTTAAACTATATTTAATTTATATTTTATAGAATTTATTAAGTTTCAGTACATAATTAATTATAAGCTTATATGGTTATTAACTTATATGTGAGTATTAATGTATAAAATAGATTATATACTTTTTACTAAATGTTAATTCAAAATGAACTAATTTATAAATTAGATCACGCATTAATGTAATTCAATTTGGTATTCTGAGTAAAATATTCACAAAATATTGACTGGTTGTTTCGAATATCAGATACGTGCGCTGAGGGTGGTTTTTCCCTCGTGTGAGAATCATGATGGGGGAAATCATCCCCGGTGGTTCACCCATAGGAGTGAAAACATCTCCAGTGTACCCAGTGAGGATCTAAATTGATCAATGATCTTCCGGATCAGTTGATCACGGCATAGTCATTCAATCTCAATGGTGCTGGGCCAATCCTTTCAGTTTGATGTTAAATAAACAACTAACAAACTCACTACCCATGTGCTGTATATTCAACTCCACCTCTCAATGGTATTTTGCGAGTTTTCTAAAGAGGCATTGTTTATTAATAATCTCAAACTGTTACCCGCTCCATTCCCCACACACAATATTTATTTTAACAAGTACAGTAACACTATAACATTATATTTCATCTCATATAATTAAAGTCTAAAAACTTCCACTATTTCTAATGGTTAAATCCTAATTCCTAATTATTATTTTTTAGGACCACGTCTTACTACCCGTTCGGGTTACACGCTTATCTACTAATTACTCTAATGGTTATAGGACTAAGAAGGTTTTATTTAAATGAAGTGTGCCTGAATTTGCCTAGAGGGAGAGTGGGAAACAATTTTTGGGAAGAAGAAAAAAAGTAAATCTACCCAAATTCGAACCTTAATCTCCCCGTCATTGCCAGTATAGTATACCGCGAGGGTAGCGCGTTAGACCACGCGGCCACCGAGAAAGCATTTTGTTGTTTAGGCTACCGCCTTTTCCAAATGGTTCCAAAGATGCGTATGGGGTGTTAGGGAGGAGGTTGGGAGGGGTTGCCGTGCTAGGTTGAGCGTTGAAAGTAGTTTTAACTAGTTTAAATGCTAACCGAAAGATTGAACTATGCTCATGCGAAATTTCAGCTCAATCAGTGTAGTGGTTTTTCAGTTACGGAGATTCGTCCAGGGGAGGGTGAGGATGAGTGTTTGAATTCTAGTTCCTGTACCTCCTACCCAAAGTGCAACTCCCTAGTCCCAGTGGTTTAGGAGATACGTCTGGGAGCGAACGGTGGGAGAGGTATTTTAGCTTAAGTGGTATAAGTAATTTTAAAAGCCTATATGTTAACCGAACGTCTGAGACACTGAGCTATACCCATGCGAAATTTCAGTTCAATAAGGTTTAGTTGTTTTTGAGTGAAAGGGTAAACAGTAGATTTGTAGCACATGCCACGATGGAAGAGTGATGACTTCTTGTTTTAGTAGTATCCGTGGCAGAAAGAAAGTAAAGGACAGTCAAATTTCATAATATCACGTTATAATCTGAGATAGCTTGTTACTCTTAGTCTCTTACCTACTACTATCAAAAGATTTGATTAGTAAAACTCTGGGATACGCATACCACAGATTGGTAAACACTGAGCTACACCATAGTGTTATCAAGAAAGGTATGCTTGCTAACTCTTAGACTGATCGGAGGGTAAATAATCCTGTCAGGCTCTCTCTTTTCCAGTGACAAACCTTAAACTTCCTTGTCGAACCATTGACATTGTCCCTGCGGTTTGTTTTGGAACTCTTCTTGGATTCTATTCCGCGACGTTGGCCAACATCTCTCGGAAACCGGAGAGAACGTTTCCTCGCCCCGGAACCCTTCATTTCGGCATCACACTCTGCGCACAACTTGAAACTTCGACCCGAACTATAACTTCGCAGTTCTAACACCGGCGTCTCACCTATTCGACGCTCATCAGCCTGTTTAATAGAAATCTGCCGATCTCTGAACGTCTGCCCACGTACTTGCTCCCTTTTTTGCGGCCCTTGATCATCATACTTGTGATGGGGAGCACCTCCCTCTGCTAGAGAATCAAGCTTCCTTTTCGGTGAAGCTACCAAGACTTGCTTTTCCTGAGTGGTATATCTCTCGTCACGTTGACCTGTCCGGTCAACAATTTTCCTTCTTATCTCATCGGCTTCTCTACCATCCGCAGGTGAAAATTCATTCATAGGTAAACGCGGGTTTTCAACTGAACGAGTAACTATCGAGTTGCTTTTGTTTCGGGCGCCAGACGCCGAGCCATTCTTCTCCGGTATTTGCGCCTTTCGAAGGCTCATCTGAGAAAATTTTCGATGTTCCGCGTGTGCACGGGATAGAATAAAAAATAGAAAACAAAATTTCAGAAGTACGATCACTTTTGTATTAAATCCTTTTTTAATTAAAAATTGAAGTATCATCATACACTAGACAGAAAACTCCCCCATAAACCATGTTTAATAGACTTTCAAAGAAAACCCCTTCAATTTTGTTGTAACTAGGGATATGAAACTTTCGCAATACTGATGGTAGAACTCTTTCCATTTTAAAACTATATTGTTGTTCACATTGTTAAGATAAAAATTTAAAATGTCTTTGGTAGGAAATTTAATTTTATGATTAGGGTTGAAGTTTTTGTTAGTTTTTTGTTGTTTGATTGGACACAATATTGTACTTGTCTATAAACGTGTACTTAGCTTAACCTGAAATGAATACCCCAATTCTCTTACAAATGGATGTATCAGACGGTCAAATTAAGCTACAAGATCTATTTTCACGTATGCATACGTCAAGTCACATGATCTTCAGTCGTCGATTTTGATAGATATTATCAATACCGGTACCTATAAAATAACGCTTAAAAAAAACTCCATGGCGCAGACAGAGTGGGCACCGCATGTTTATGAAGATATTGCAAACATCCGCGGATAGAGGGTGTCATGTGGTCAGCACAACTAACCCTTCGGCCACTAATCTCAGTTTTCTAGACCGGAGTCACTACTTCTTTATTCAAGTATCTAGGTCCTCACAAGGCTGAGTTGAGCCCGTTCCAGACCCACTGTTTCACAGAAACATCTGGAAGCGCTGCCGATCGAAACCCGGGACCTTTGGAACTAAAGTATGATACTCTGACCACTAGACTACAGAGGCGGTCAAATAACATGATTAATATTGTTAAATATAATCAAGGTTTAGCTGCAAAAAAAGTTTGTGTTTTTCTAAAAAGTACCTACTCCAGATGTCCACTTGTAAGAAAATCAAAGTATAGCAAGCAGTCTTACCATGACTGATTACACTATGGCCTTACCTTATATATTAGCCCATGGTCACAGACAAGGACATTCCTTCTCTGTGCCCATGGTGAAACCAAGCACGGTGAGTTTGCTACATGTCAGACTGGACGAAGGATTCACTTTCTAACAAGGTTGTATTGTTTTGACATTATAGTATTATACAATAATCTACTGTTGTTCTTAAGTTATATACAAATATCCCGCACCATTTAAAAAGGCATTCCCATCTTGTCGAGCTCTTAGGTGTTAGGAAGGTCGGTATTTGAATCCCGATATGGTGTGCTGAGGTGTTTTACCTTAATGAGTTTACCACTCTCCCTTCACGCAAATGCGAGTACATTTTACTTAAGTCCATGCCCCTATCTAATCAATGTGGATAGTCTAGACGGGTATTAAAAGTGGATCACGGATATCAATATATTAGTTTAGCTGTGTATAATGTCCGTGCCATAGTCTTTGATTCAGGAGGCAGTGGTTGGATTCCCGAATTGGTGCACTGAGAATGGTTTTATTATCGCTAGTGTGGTTTCTCATCCCCTCTACGAGCGAATGTTGGAGCATTTTTGTTTTTAAAATATCTCCCTTCAACTATTGTTTCCGAAATTTTAATTAATATTATATTTAATCAAAACTAAAATACTCCCTCTTAAGATATTAAATGAAAGATCAAGATATACTTTTATTGAGTTGTAAATAATAATAACATTACTTACTAATCAATACTCGAGAAGATCGGGTGAACAGAGAGGGTGACAGATGAAAAAGTTATCCTAAGAAGAGTGGGGGAGAAGAGAACCATTATGAATGTGATTCTTCGATACAAAAAAAAACTGGATTTGACACATTCCTAGGAGTAATTGTTTTCTGCACGACACCATAGAAATTAAGGTTAGGAGAAAGAGGGGCTTAGAAAGAAGGAGGATTAAAAAAAATAGATGACTTGAAGGAAAGAAGAAAATTCTGGGAGCTGAAGGAACAGGCAAAGGACAGGACGCATTGGTGGTTTTAAGTTCTCTGACAAAAGGAATGGACCTTTTGTAATGCAAAACACATAATAATAATAATAAGAAGAAGAAGAATTAATTATTGAACTATATTCTCTACTTAACGTAAGTGGTCGTCTGTTTTATATAATCGTTCAAAGTATTTTAAACCGACTAAAGCCGGGTATTTCCGTGACGTATGACGTAACAAACGATATGCCATATATTTGCTAATTTAGAACTGCTATACGACATTTCTTTACACCATATTGCCAAATATAAGGATGAATGTTCTGGTCCTAGCGAAGTGTGCGTGCCTCCTCCCGGTCCTTTTTAAAAAATGTATTTAAACATTATAAAATAATTTTACTTGTTAGCTTAATATAATGTGGAAAAATTTTAATTTCATAGTTCTAAAAACCGCTTCAGTGGTCTAAGGCGTCCCTGTCGTGTTATACTGGCCTGCTGATGACGAGGAGATCGGGGTTTGAATCCTAGCCGAGTCAACTGAGAGTGATTTTTCTTAAATGGTTTCTCATTTTCCTTCCACGCAACTGCGGGTAGATTACCTCTAGGATGCTTCCTTCCTCATCCTTACCCCATCAGAGTAATTATGATATTTGAGTATAACCTGAACAGTTAGTAAGACGCGGTGATGTATACAAAATTCTAAGGCATGTGCACATTAACCTCTTACCCTATTTTAGCATTATAGCCTATTACTTATCTTTGTTGCTACACTTATGTAAAAACAACTTTCAATTTCCATGCGCTCCCTCTCCTTCCTCTGAATTAAATGTTGGATACACACACCGATATATGGTCCCTCCTCCTCTAACCCCCACCCCCCACCCCCACCCCGACTCTACTTAAATTGAATCCTAGAGACGGATCTACTTCCGATCATTACTGCTTTTAACTTAAGGCTCACTAAAAGACTTTGGAAGAATCTATCACAAAACTATTTAATTGCGAATTAGTGCGGTTTTGTTTTCTCTCTTCTGACTTTATTTAGTTTGCCTTCGTGAGATGCCAAACTGGTCGATTGCCAACAACGTCTTCTCCGGCTCTACGGAAGACTGTAGAGGGTGTCGCCGCTAAGAGTAGAGCAAGGGCAGGACAAAACTGACAAATAGGTCATCAACAAAATCAACAATTATTATTGTTGTCAGTTTTTACACATACATAGCCTTAAAAAAATATTAAGTCTGAGTTGGTGCAGCTGATAGGGCATTCCTACCCACGACACGACAGTGGCGCATCCATAAATTTGCTTTGGGGGTTAAGGGTAAGATATTATTGTGTACGAACTTTTTTCCATCTAGAAATTGTAGGGGTACCTTACATTATATCTATACCGCGTTCAATCCTCTTCAGTGGCCGCATGGTCTAACGCGCTACTCTCGCAATGGACTGGACTGCCGATGACGGGGAGATCGAAATCATAATCTCGGTCGGATGTACTAAGGTTTTTTTTTAAAACATGGTTTGACACTCTCCCTCGATGAAAATGTGGTTACACTTCATATAAATACAACCTTCTTAATCCCTAAAACCATTAGCGTAATTAGTACATAATAGTATAACCCGATAACCCGAACGAGTAGTAAGACGTGGTGCTAAAAAAATATATATACCCGTTTAATTTTTTAATATAAATTTGTAGGCCTGGTATTAAAATTTAGCCTATTTGTTTTGACTACATCTTCAGTATGGTACTTAGTGTGAATGAACTTTTATAAAATTTAATAACAAATTGCAACATTGACGGGAATAAAGCCTGGGACCTCCTTTGGCTTAATGTGTCAAAAAGTTCTATTAATAAACTATCCTGGTTCATCTCGTTTCAAACCCCCACTCTTTACTTTCTATTAATTAGTAAGATATAGTCTATTCACCATAGGAATGGTGGTAGCTTACAGCAAAAGTTACCAGATATAATCTCATGTATCCATTCGCCAAAGCATATTATATTCAAGACATGAATTTCTGTCACTTTTTGGCAGTCAAAACTTTCACAACAAACAATTTTATTTTAAATTATATTTATATTTTAGGCGTTTTAACTTAAATTCTAATAACCATTTGGATGTTTCTTTTTCGTGAAAGCGGGTTTTGTGGCTCACTTAAAAATTATTCACAAATTAAAGCTTATAAAAGGCTGCGCTCTTTTTACAAATTATTATGGGGAACCAGAAGAAATTAAGGCGCTTGATGAAGTCACACAAACCGTCTTCCATTGTGTTCATTCGGATGTGTTTACAAAATAAAAACTTTTATTTTTAAACTAATATTTTATAAGGCTCTTTATCTAAGTTATAAAAACATATTTATTTATTTGGGTGGGCATTTATAAGAAAATACAACTGTGACTATAATACTTTTTAATTTATTATTTCATGGACTATAATATCTCTTGTTGCCACAACCACGACAAAATGAAATAACATTATTTTGATAGTTTATGTTTTTTCAATTATTTACGAAAAAGCCAACTTTATTATACAATAATCCTTATGTAGGTATTATTAGAAGTGTCTACTAACACTTTTGATTGATAATACTAAATACTAATAAAATAATCATTGCCTCCACAGAGATTAACATTAGTAACGTTCAGCCAATGTTTTCAATACAAATGTTCTTCTAGATGTCACTTACCTTCACTCCTACCGTATATGGCGTATAGGTCAGGCCGCGTGCCTACCGAAGAGCGTTTTAACACTGTGGTTTTTCCATCTCATCTCCACATTAATTTGGGTGCATTTCCTCTAAATGACCCTATACTTTATAATAAGTTGATATAAGCTTTGTGTTGAACATTGTAAAGCCGTATATTGTGCCAATACAGGTCGGTTTGTAAGGCTACGCCGTGAGATAGGAAATCACTGGCTATTGTTGCTACTCGCGTGCAATATGCATCACATTTTGTCACGGAAGGGGCAACTTCATATATATACGTCATGGAAGGATGAAACAATCAAAATTGGAAACCAGGAGTTAGAAAACATAGAGGAGTTCAAGTATCTTGGTACCTGGGAAGTCTGCTGATAAAGGATGTCTACTGCACCAATGAAATTAGGTCGAGGATTGCCATTGCCAAGGAATATTTCAACATGAAGAGGTTACCGCTGACCAGCAAATTGAATTTGTAACTGAGGAAGAAACTGATGAAATGGTACATTTGGAGCATCGCTCAGTATGGATCAGAAACTTGGACGCTCAGGAAGATGAAAAAGAAATACTAAGAGAGATGTGAAGTGTGGTGATGGAGAAGACTTGAGAAGATCAGGTGGACAGACAGGGTGACAAATGAAGAAGTCCTAAGAAAAGTGGGTGAGAAGAGAACCATTTTGGATGTGATTCTTCGGTGGAAAGCAAATTGGATCAAACACATCCTTAGGAGGAACTGTCTTCTGCACAACATCATAGAAGGAAAGGTTGAGGGAAAGAGGCGCTTAGGAAGAGGGAGGATTCAAATATTGGATGAATTGAAGGAAAAAAGAAAATTCTGGGAGCTGAAGGAGGAGGCATAGAACAGGGTGCATTGGCAGTCTAAGTTCACTGACAAAAGGAATGGACCTGTTGTAAGGCAGAACACCTATTAATAAATAATAATACACTCCAAATTACTCATACTCTACTAAACACAATTTGTTGTCCTCCATACCCGTTTCGCTGGCCGCATGGTCTAAGCCAGGGGTCTCCAAACATTTTACTATGTGGGCCACATAATATATTTTACACATTTTTGCGGGCCAAAGTAACGATCACCTGTTCTTCAAGTAACATTATTATTGCCCTGAATGCCTTGACATACGCGAATAGATCACAAATCAAATTTGTTTCAGCATGTAAATTTAGACTCAAGTCATACGGCCGGTCACGTCTGTAAAAAATGCCACTTTCCAAAGTCAGTCAGTGTTTGATAAAAGTGATTGAGGTTGATTCTTTTCTGTGAAAAATGAATCAATTTGTATGTAATAAATTGTGTTTATAGTAATTAGTCAATATAATGACTTAGTTTTCAAAATTAGGTAACATCTTTCGGGACTTTCCTTTTACAACCCTCTGCCGAGAGCCTTGAAACCACCTAAAAATCGTCACAGTCAAGCCGTTCTGTTGTAGGTATAAGGAATGGTGCCTGCGACTGAAAATGAGGGTTTGCAATTCCGACATCACTCTGGCTTTGTATCATGGGGCGAATCACGCGTGCGGGCAGGCACTGAACATGTCAAATAAACTGTGGGGTTAATAAATAACGAAGAGAAGCAATTAATTGTTTTGATAAAATCTTGTAAAGGGCCGAATATAACCTTGTGGTGGGCCGGATGTGGCCCGCGGGCCGTAGTTTGGAGATCTCTGGTCTAAGCCAAGGCGCTAATTTCGCAATAGACTAGACTGCCGATGGCGGGGATTTCGGAGTTCAATCCCTGTCGGGTTTACAGAGGTTTTTCCAAAATAGTTTTTCTCTCTCTCTCCAAGCAAATGTGGGTACACTTCCTCTAAATTCAACCCTCCTCATTCCTACTCCATAAACGTAATTAGTACATAAGCTTATAGCCTAAATTGGTAGTAAGACGCAGATACGTAGAGATATAAAATATATCATAAACAATCCCAAAATTATGATTTCCTCATTAATTTTGGAAATGAACTATTAGATCCAACAAAGACACTTCCCTAAGGTCCACGTCTTAGTGGTAGAGCAAGCATATATAGGGAACACAGTTTAGGAAGCAAAGGAGACGATTATCCAACATAGCAAATCAATAGAGTAATAATGTTTTTTTCTTAAGGCAAAGCAGAAGATACATATAAGAGTATATATAAATAGTCTGTCGCTGTTATCTGTCTACATTAGTTAGTACAAACAAGTTATACAAGACAAATTGTCCCATATGGACTGAATACAAATAAACAGTATGATATAGAGAGATTAAACAGCGTATTAAATTTTAATTTAAATGGCTGTCTAGACCGAAAGTCTAAACTAGCACGTGGAAACATAAATTAGACTGTAACTTCTCAGAGACCCGCCTCGGTGGCGTAGTTGGCTAACGCGCTAGTCGTGTTGAGCTCGACCACCGAGGACGGGGAGATCGAGGTTCGAATCTCGGTCGGGTGAACTGAGGGTGGTTTTTCCTAAATGGTTTTCCACTCTCCCTCCACGCAAATGCGGGTTCACTTCCTCTAAATTCAACCCTCCCAATTCCTAATCCATTAGAGTAATTAGTACTTAAGCGTATAACCCGAGCGGGTAGTAAGACGCAGTGCTAAATATTATTATTATTATTATAACTTCTCAGAGAGTGGGCCTGCTCTACACTGTCACAATAATAAGTAGACTCATCCGACATAGTATTAAGTCTAAACAAAATTAAATAATAGGAAGTGTCCCAGCTAAATTAGTACTAACTAGTACGATGATAGGTGCAAACATGGTCTCCCTAGGAAAACTACATCAACTAGCCACCGATAGCAAACTGGTATATTTAATATAAACAGGGCAGGTCTAAGCGCTCTTTAAGAAGTTACCTCTTGTTATAATGGTTACAGATTAAGTCAAATAAAGACATTGTATGATTATTGAACTCGTGAGCACACAAGCAAGGCTAGATTGAGAGCCTTATATGTAAACGTCCAGAAGGCCAAGGTCAGCTGAGATAAACAACTAAACAAAAAAGGGGCTAATCCCAATTAGGAATCCCCATGGGAGTTACAATATGTAGAATTAGCTAAGTTCATTATTAAATCATTACATCCAGGTAAAACTTAAGACCTCATCTACTAGCACTACTAGCGACTTAAGGATGCTAGCTACCCACAAAGAAAGGATAAAAAAAACACGAGCCGTGCATGGCTCATACAGTGCACCATAGGTTGCCAACCAAGAAAGGTCAAGGCCACAGACAAATAATACATCCAAACCCTCAATCTCCAGGTTAAAATGGTTGCGCTCCTTTTGGCAGCTTGAATCCTTCAACACTATGATCGCTGCAGGTAGTCCTATCATCACCTAGCGGTGACACTAACGAGGCCCAGTGTTGAAGGACTCAAGCTGGCAAAAGGAACGCTGCAAAAACCCCCGTAAGGTTGAGAGTCTGTTTCTTACTTGTCTGTGGCCAAGGCACAAATACTAAGAGCAAAACTAACTGGAAAACATCGACCTAACTAAGTCTCCAACACACTTGTTCTTAAACCCATGCTACAAGGTCAGGGCACTTTCAAATGTCAACAAAACAGGCCGACTAATGTAGGTGTTAGAAAACAGAGATTCACTAAGCTTTTACTTGGATAACCAAGTTTTAACTGACCAACACTAACAGTCACTAAGCGACATTTAACAAGAAATGCTAGATATGCTTAATTTGAACACAATGCACCTCATCATTAAATTATTTAAGAAGATCCCATAAAGGGACAGAATATTAAGCTAACCATAAAGTAATATTTAAATAACACTAACCCTACTAGTAGTTATGCGACATTTAACACATACAGCAAGATAGGCTACATCGGAACACAATGCACCTCCTCTGCAAGTAATTTATGAAGATCCCAAGCCGGGACAGCTAATTAAGCTAATTAAACCACAATAATCAATTGCGACTAGCTCCGTGTGCCCAAGCCAGGGCCTAACAATCGATATAATTAATAAGATATTACATGATCCAGTGGTGGGGTGCTAGTTCCTTCGGTCGTGGGTGAGTGACGGATCCACCATCTTGTAGAGTCTTGACCAGGTTGGTGATGTGTAGACGATCCCCGGGCAGAGTACAGAGAGTAATCCAGCTTGCAAGTCAACTATAAATTGTAGTACATTTTCTTTAGACCAGGTGACCCGTATGCATACGTATCAAAATTAACACATGACTAGAGGGGGAAAAGGTCGATCAATCCAAAAAAAGAATCATCAGAAAAGGTGCCAAGTAGGAGTGGGGTGGCTATTGCACTGGTGCGATGTTCTGTAGTTTCAGAGGTGTAGCAAGAGTTCGACTTTCAATGTTCGGGCTGGGTCAAATCAAAACGGAGTGAATAGTGGTTCGGCATCAGGAGACTTTGAAGAAGGGCGCTAGCACGAGTCGGGCCACGGTAAGTCAACTGCAGCAGATTATTTCAGTTACTTCTTGTAGTATTTCTTGGTGTTGAATATGCTTATATGTGTGGGCTAAATACTTTTATCCCGGCACAAATAGATTCATAAAAATATTTAAAAATTAAGTAAGTTTTAGTGTGGTACTTTAGCTTAGTTGGTAGTGTGCTTGCATAGAAAGATAAGGGTCCCTAGTTTAATTTATGGCAGGGTCAAACATTTCTACAATTGTGTTAAACTGGGACTTCCCCTCTCACAATGATGAATTAACGACCTGGGGACTGAGTACCTTCATCTGTTTTAGAATTAAGCTAATTTTCAAAGTTGTGTGACGATACAATCACTCGGTTCAGAAAGTTTACTTTAAATGCCTCAAATGAAAAATTAAATATATATATAGTATATATATATATATATGGTATAGAGGGGTCAAGCTTATAATATCGATGGGGCTGTCGAGGTTTAAATTTCGTTCGGATACACTTGAGATTTTTAACACATAGGCCTGAACTATATTATTTACCCCCCCCCCTACGCTAATGCAAGTACACTTCCTCTAAGCTACAATACCATCCTCCTCCTCCTCGGTAATCCAGGAAAGCACACATGTTCATAAACTTAAGTAAAAAAAAAGCACAGGAAATTTAAAAATTAAATAAGAACAAAGTTAAAAATAGGCGTAGGTTCTCCGCACATAAGTAATTTGAATATGTACAATCTTCTTTAAGAGTTTTAGCATCACATGCCAATCAACTCTGTGATACAGTCGGCTAGAAATCGTAAATTTACACAAACACTATTGCACGTGGATCAATTCTGATTAAACATGAATGGAGATAAAGATTTAGTAGAAGTTCCTAATACAGAAGATTGTTGAATTATTAAATTATATTGGGATAAAAACTGCATTGAAAAGGACGTTTTTGACCATTTTAGAATGTCTTCACAGCTAAGCATTGTGCACAAATCTTCATTATGTAATAATAGGGACATACTGTATTTATTAACAATAAACTTTGTCACTTTGTCCCCCATCGTCACCGCTGAAATTTTAGTAATCATTCAAATACGAACTGCACACATTTTTGGCATAACGTAGGTCTTTTCTTTTCCCATTTACTTCCATACCTCGCGCGCGCACACACACAAAAGCAGATTCGAGCCGGGAACTGAGTTGGACCTGCTATGATGAAAGCTCGTAATATATCTGTCCAGAATAAAATCACTGAATGTCAACACTTTTTCCTTTGCAGGTTCTATGCTGATAGGCTGAATTTTCACTCTGAAACTCCACTCTCGTCTAAAGTAAACCAAAGAAAGTTTTATCCAAGAGCCGATTTCCGAATCATCAGAAGTATAATCTTTTTTTGAATCTAATTTATACTATTTTTCTGATCCAACTTTGTCCCAAATTCAAAACGACAGCATTTAACGTCTACAGCTTTAAAAACATTTTTGGCAAAATTATGTACTTCTTTTTCAAAATCTGGGAGAAGAATTTGGGGATAAAAATGTTCGTTACATAACGGTTGCACAGTTAACCACATTTATCCGCAACAAGTAATTGTTTTACAAGGAATAAAGCAGAAAATTAACTGTAAAAAACCATCATTATTGAAAGCATATAGCCTATGGTATATAATTGATAAAAATGACGAGTACTTTATCTTAGAATGTTCCATCTTCCAATATAATACCACTGTGTTCAACCAGAAAGTCCTAATTTTTTACACATTAAAAAGTTGATACTCTCTTCCAGTAAACAAAGTTTTCTTCTCAATTGGTTGTATATATATATTATGTACGTGTTATATGGCTTCAGTTAATGATTTGGGATTTTTCTGAAGTAATTTACGTATTTTTTCATATACTGCTTGCCTCCAAGGCTAAAACGTCGGGGTTCATCCGATTTCTAAGAGAAAGATCTAAATAGCAAACAATCTTGGTGTCTATCATAGCGAAATCTTTCCTAAGAGTCAAAACTAAGACTTACATTATTTTTTCATATAAGTTTGGAAATATTTTAAATATGCAGTCCAATTTTCATAGAAAGAGACATTTAGGAAAAACAAACATATGTTTTGTACCAAAAAATGTAGGTCTACTGTATTTTTAGTGTTTTTTTTATAGGTGTTGAGAACATTAAATTAAAAGCGACTTATACAGATCACATTATTCGACGTATGAATATGAAAGTAAGTCTAGTAACTTTTATAACTGTTAGATAAGACTTTCTATGAAAACTACATTGTAGTAGCATCGTTCTATCTTGAGCCTGTTTGAAGGGGGTGAAGATATAAAATTAATATTGGGGTGGATTCAGCCTCCTTTTAAAAGGCTTGACTAAGCCACTGGTTATTTAACTAACTTCGGTCGGCTGGTAGGCCTAGAGCCAAGTACGATGCGTATACTGGGTTGCACTTATTGGATCACTGCAGGACCTTGAATAAAGGTCATCGTATCATATAGCCGTGTGGTTCCCCCGTCAGTGCCTTGCAAGGGGAACCACATGGTTCTATGATACGATGACCTCAATGCTGAGATGAGTTTATGGTCCAAGCCAATCAGCTAAATGTTTGTTTTTTTCCTGGTTTTCTTGAGTCACGTGTTGATAAGTGCCTTTTTTTTTATCTGTTCATACAAAGCAATATATATACACACACGATTTGTAGGCTAGCTCCAGTTGCAAGGAGTGTTTGGTGTTTATAAGTGTACAGCTAAACTTTAAAAGGTTTTCGTTTTTAAATCACTATGGCCCGATGCGCTTTAATGATAGCGGCGGCGTTCTTGGTCGTTTATATGACTTCACAGACGGTGGACGGCAAAAGGTTCACCCGTTGCGAGCTGGTTTCCAAATTTACCGAACATCAGATACCACAAAGTCAACTGAGAGATTGTAAGTGAATATGGCTTTATTTTGAAAAGATTAAACTGTTTTTAGCACCGCGTCTTACTTACTACTTGTTCAGGTCATACGCATATGAACTAATTACGCGAAGTGTACCTGCATTTGCGTGGAGGGAGAAGGGAAAACCATTTTAGAAACCCTCCCCTAGTACACCTAACCGGGATTCGAACTACAATCTCCCTCCCATGGGAAGTTTAGTCCATCACAAGAGTGACGCCTTAGACCATGTGGCCACCGGAGCAGGTTTGATGGGGTATTAATGGATATGAATTGTAATTTTATGACAACTAAATATTTAAAAAAGAATTTAACACTCCATCTTATTACCTGTTCAGGTTATACGCATTGGCACTAATTACTCTAATGTGTAAGGGATTAATAAGGTGGAATTTAGAGAAAATGTACCCTCATTTACATAAACGGAGAATGCAAAATTATTTAGGGAGAAACTACGCTCAATACATCCGACAGGGATTCAAACACTGAACCCTGTCATCGGCAGTTTAGTTTGTTGCGTGGGTGACGACTTATACCATGCGGCCACCGAAGCCAATGGTAGCTGGTTATTCGTTTGTTACTCTATACCTCGTATTGTCTGGTTTCCCGATGGCGGGAAGATCATGGTTCGGATTTTTGCTGGGTTTATTGAGGCTGTTTTTACCTAAATGGTTTCACACTCTCCACCCCCTCAAATGATCGTGTATTTTCTCCAAAATTACAAATTTATCATCCCTATTGCATCAGCATAAATATGCAGATAGCCCGGAAGGATAGTAAGACGCCGGCCACGTAATAAAAAACTGTTCCTGGTAGCCTATTTACAAGTTGATGCAGTAGACTCGATGGTTCGAGTTGAACGTACCTGGGCCCATCTCGTACTATCGTAAAATCTAATTACATGGGATAGCCGTAAAAAGTCGATTTTTTGTTTAAAAATATTTATTATAACTTATATTTTTAAGTTATATCATGCAAAAATAATTTCGTAAATATAAACATATTTATGTCTAGGTATTTTTAGAATTTGAATGCAAATCCCGTCGACCTCGGTGTGATGTTTGTGGGTTCAAAACTAGCCTAGGTCTAAGGATTTTTCTTGAACGATAAAAATCCGTAGCACAACTTCCTTCGGAGAGGAAGTAAAGCCGGCAGTCCCATGTCGATTGTGGCATGTAAAGGAATCCTGAAAGTTATGTGAAAATACCTCCTACTTGCAAAATTGGTAGACTATTTTGCTCTCACTCATAGAAATTCTTGTGTTGATATATATATATATATATAAATATAAATTTATATAAAAAAAATCAGTCGGTTCAGAGATCGCATGTTAAATACTTCAAATAAATAAAAATAAATAAATACCTCATTTAAATGAAAAAGTAAAAATATCAAGTGTTTTCTTTTGTTTACTTTCTCTCAATCCCTCGGAGAGAGAAGTATTACGATCTTCAATAAATCCGAACTCAAGATTTTGATAACTATCGACGTTTCATAACCCCCTATAACTGAAAAAGTTGTTTTTTAGAGTTGCCGTCTGTCTGTGTGTATGTATATTGGCCTAGAGCCGAAACCATTCTACCGATCTGAATAAAATTTAGTTTCAAGGGTCTTAGTAAGGTTTCCTCAAGGGGTTAAAAAGAAATAAAATCTATTTTCTAAAAATCTGCCCTGACGATTTTGATTAAATTTGGTATCTAGGCATTGCTTAACATTACAAACGAAAGGGCATTTCTCATTTACCCATGAAAATCAATTTAGGATACTTTATATAGGTAAACATTTCCAATTTTTATCATGTTTCCTCAATTATTTGAGATACTAAATAACTTAGTTTTGTAAAGTTGTAGTGCTATCCAAAATTAAAATCTTTTATTTAATTTTCGTTTATAAAACCAATAGTTTCTTAGCTATAAGTAAATCCATATGTATATATTTGTGTGGATATCATTGAAAATGTCAATTTGATTGTTGTGCACTTTAGGGAACAGAGATGTTCTTTTTTTTTCTCAATGTTTCTGTAACAGTGTACATTACATAAATGACATATGTCATTTATGCTCTTTAGTAAAGTGCTTTTGCAAAAATGATCACTAGTAATATTTAGCTTCAGAAATCTTACTAATTTTTAGTAAATGTATCTATTTTGAGAAAAAAGGGCGAGAAAGTCATTGTGGCGCATTGCACTATTTATTATACTTGTTGTTTTGACTCGTAACCACGCATCGTTTATCTTAAGTATAATACATGCACTGGTAGTATCCATACCTCTATCCAGGGACTGATCCAGAGGGAGGGCGTTAGTATTTACAGTAATAATAAAAAAATTATACCAATTAAATCTATGTTATAGTTGTGGGCTACTGTCGGGTAATATCTCACTGGCCAGTTGCTTCGCATGGCAATCACTGTAAATAATTGATTTACATTTTTAACACATAATTTAACTAACAAAAACAAACAAAAAACATAAATAAACTATTAATTTATGAGGTTTTTTATCAATTTTCTAATCAATTTCTAAATGACTCTCAACTTTCGAAGGATTATTCCGTCAGAATTTCCTGAGGGGTAAACTCACACGGCCCGGTCCCATAAGAGCGCCCCTTACCCCTCCCCCCCCCCACC
>CABFWB010000665.1:0-38731 GCA_902151455.1 Timema bartmani | reverse complement strand
CCCCCCCCCCACCTCACGAGACTCATGGCTGCCACCTTCCCCCCCATGAAAATCCTGAATCCGTCCCTGCCTCGAACAATACAAACTTCGAGCTATCGAGACTACTGCAATTTGTTAAATATATTAGGACATTATTTCATGTGATTATGTACTGAACTGAACTGTACTGTACTGTACTGTACATATAACTTTACTTACACACAGCATTGTGATGTCGAAATTTTACCACTCAAGAACATCACGTGAAATATTCAATGTATTTGAGGTAAATTTATTTATGATAACACATTGCAAACGTTTAGTTAATGATGTTTAAAATGTTTTATTGGCAAATTGTAAGTTTATATTTTAAAGAGTTTCATTGTGTCTTGTATCAAAGGTATCGCAGATAATTAAATATAACTAAAACATAAACTGTGATCATTTAAAGCAATGTTGACAAACTGAGGAACATAAAGAATCATTCTAGGGACTGCGAGACATTTATTTATTTACCTATTCGAACACTCACAACCATCTTATTAAATTAAAGAGAGCTAGTCATTTTGGAAGGCACTTTAAATTAGAAGTTCCTTTGATTTATTATTTTTTAAATTATTGTATCAATTTAAAAAGTGAACAAAAAATTAATTTTGTATTGTTATTTAGTTAGAAATGTATGATCTAAATATTAAAAAATATGCCTTTTTAGCAACTCCTGACAAAGACAATTATTAATAAAAATAATAATTGTAACAAAACTTAAGCTTAAGCTTATTTTATCATTATAAGTAAAAATATTTACATATTTATATTATTATTGTATTATTGCCGATTACTAAATGAAGTGTTTGCTATTGGTTCGGGGTGTATTTAAATTTTTCCAATAGATTTGGGGAGTTGCTGTATTAAAAGTTTTGACTGGTCGAATATTATATATTTTAGTTAATTAGAGCCATTTAACTACTTCTTATTTGCAAATAAGAGATCATCTACCAAAAAAATTTTATAAATGAACACACACACACATATATGTATAAATATAGAAATAATTATTTACTTGTATATGTGTTGATTCAACGTAGCGTGGATTATAGTCAGATAGCCATGGGAAGGAAAGAACATAAGAAATAAATGCATAGTAGCCAACATTGATAAAAGGTCACTATATTTATCTTGCATCTTTTTGACACCCTCTGTCAATTGTGACAACTGCAGAACACACAGCGTGACTTATTAGAACATGGAAGGAAGTATATCTTGAGATTTATCGAACTGTCAGAGAAGTTTATTCCTATTTCAATCCGACTATATTAAAGGATGCCATCTAAAACCATTCCTAAATACCATATTATTTGAATAAGAGGAGTTCTATGAGTAATTGATATCCTTACCCCCTTAGGGCTCTGTCTGTCCGAGAAGGAGAGCGGTATGGATTCTGGAAAAGTCGGAGGCCCGAACAAGAACGGAAGCTTCGACTACGGTATATTTCAGGTAGGTAAGGGATGAAGCATCCCTTTGCTTCTCCTCACCCTTTCCTTTAGTTCGTAGGTGGGATTGACTGCAGTAGTGTAGTTGAAAGTGGACTAGGCGATACGCTATTTCCTCACGTTTTGCATATAGTCCAACCATATTTCACCGGCAAGCAATAACGGATGATTCTGTTCGCACATGTCATTTAACTACAATAATTGAGTAGCCTATGAATTTTTTTTTCCACCCATTACATATATGCCCTTGCTAGCCGTGGATTATTTCACTAACGTCTTTCGATGAAAGAGGTGATGTAAGCTATGAATATCACTTATCATCTTTATTTTACCGAGAAACCCCTTTAAAATACTCATTGTTCAAACTCGCCAAACCCGCCAAACTCTTTTATCACCATGGTAATTTCCACGTCCCTCCCCTACCACACTAATGTACTAATAATATAATTATAGCTGGTACTTTTGAGTTCCTTACCCCTTCCCCCCAAGTTAACTTACTGTGCCTTTTTTTTCTCCCTTGGGCCAGTTTCATAGTCAAACTTAGCATGCCTAAAGTGCGAGTCGATACTAAATACAGGACGACACCTACCTAGACCAAAATGGAATGGGCCAGTTTCGCATATGAAACTGGCCCATTCCATTCAATTTCAGGTAGGTGACGTCTTGTATTTAGTATAGCGCCGCACTTGAGGCATGCTAAGTTTGACTATGAAACTGGCCCTTAGTCTCTTTTATTATCATGTACCGAGGCTGATATTATTGTCTTTCCTTAAAATTCCTCCTATCCTTCATACCTAAAATGTTTTAGATAGCCAAAACGTTTGGTGAGAAGAGAAGTACTCAAAAAACTTATAAAAATTATTGTCAAATCAAAAATATAATTTAAGATGTACGACCAAAGATAAAATAAATGGTACGGCGCACCGCACAGAATTTCTCTCTCTTTCTATAAACTCGTAAGATTTCTGAACGGAATAATGTACATTGTATCATCACCACTCCACATAAGAACACGCATAAAATAATATACAATGATATATAATCAATGAGAAAAGAGGCGCATCTTTGTCCACCTAAGAGCATTTCAAACAGTTTAATGTCTTCCACAAGGGTCAACACTTCGTATTAAAATTTCGATTTCTGGTTAAAATTTTAACATTTTATAAGGTGTTGCAGATCTTCAAGTCATCGCATTGATATTTAATTATTCATTTATACATTTTGACCAATAAAAAATGTAAATATTGACTATTGAGTCTAAAATGGAGATAGATCATTGCTATGCAAACATTTCTCCTAAGAGATTTAAGGAAAAATAACATACTTTTTTAGATACTTATATTTAATTACTCTATGGCATTGGAGAATTATTGCGTTAAGACTTAAGTAGTATATGTTTACAACTAAAGCTCACAAAATTGTATTAATATATTTGCAAATATCTCAGAAACTGCTGCTTTTATAAAAATATATGTCAAATAAAAGTTTTTTATTTCTAATAGTCCTACAATTTTGCAATGATAAGTTGTTTAGTTTCTCCAATAGTTGTGGAGATACGGAAATTAACGCTTCTGTAAAGTACCCTAAAAATCATTTTCATAGGAAAATGAAAATAGCCAGTTTATTTATAATCTTAATCAACGCCTAGATACGAATTTTAATCAAAATCGTTTGAGCAGATTTTGAGAAAACCAAATTTTTCTCTTTTCGCCCTTCAGTAAACTACCCTTAATTTTAAGTTTTTATAGACACACAGACAGACGGCATTGCAAAGACTATTTTTTAGGGTTCGGGGGGTCATGAGACGTCGACATCCATCAACATTTCAGGTTAGTTTTTTTTTACGGTCGCAATACTTAAACTTTAATGTCCAAAAAGTTAAAAAAATTCATATAATTGCGTATAGATTGAAAGTTATTGATTTTATAAAAATATGTTTCGGATAAAATATCTGTATTATAAATATATATACATATTTGTAATGCTAAGTAATTTCATATCTCAAATAGTTTCGGAGCTATTATAAAAAATGTTAATTGACGCATCAGACCGGAGCCCTTAAAGCCATTTTGCCGAAATATTGAGGGTAGCCATTTTGTTTGGAATATTTATTAATGTTTATAAATGAAATTTAATCAAAATCGTTAGAGCCGATTTTGAGAAAATCGACTTTTTCTCTTTTTGCCCTTCAGTAAACTACCCTTAATTTTAAGTTTTAATAGACACACAGACAGACGGCATTGCAAAGACTATTTTTTAGGGTTCGGGGGGTCATGAGACGTCGACATCCATCAACATTTCAGGTTAGTTTTTTTTACGGTCGCAATACTTAAGCTTTAATGTCCAAAAAGTTAAAAATATATATATAATTGCGTATAGATTGAAAATTATTGATTTTATAAAAATATGTTTCGAATAAAATATTTGTATTATAAATATATATACATATTTGTAATGCTAAGTAATTTCATATCTCAAATAGTTTCGGAGCTATTATAAAAAATGTTAATTTACGCATCAGACCGGAGCCCTTAAAGCCATTTTGCCGAAATATTGAGAGTAGCCATTTTGTTTGGAATATTTATTAATGTTCATAAATGAAATTTAATCAAAATCGTTAGAGCCGATTTTGAGAAAATCGACTTTTTCTCTTTTTGCCCTTCAGTAAACTACCCTTAATTTTAAGTTTTAATAGACACACAGACAGACGGCATTGCAAAGACTATTTTTTAGGGTTCGGGGGGTCATGAGACGTCGAAATCCATCAACATTTCAGGTTAGTTTTTTTTACGATCGCAATACTTAAGCTTTAATGTCCAAAAAGCTAAAAATATATATATAATTGCGTATAGATTGAAAATTATTGATTTTATAAAAATATGTTTCGAATAAAATATTTGTATTATAAATATATATACATATTTGTAATGCTAAGTAATTTCATATCTCAAATAGTTTCGGAGCTATTATAAAAAATGTTAATTTACGCATCAGACCGGAGCCCTTAAAGCCATTTTGCCGAAATATTGAGAGTAGCCATTTTGTTTGGAATATTTATTAATGTTCATAAATGAAATTTAATCAAAATCGTTAGAGCCGATTTTGAGAAAATCGACTTTTTCTCTTTTTTCCCTTCAGTAAACTACCCTTAATTTTAGGGGTAGATATCCAATTCCAAAAACCCCTCGGGGCAACCCTATGAAAACCCTAGATATCAAGTTTCAGCTCAATCGGTAAAATAGTTTAGGCTCTAGTTGGAGGTACAGACAGACAGACAGACAGACAGACAGACAGACAGACGGAAATTCAAAAACCACTTTTTCGGATTCAGGAAGTCATGAAACGTCAAAATTCATCAAAATCTCGAGTTCGATTTTTTTGACGATCACCATACTTTCTCTACCTGTAAGATAGAGAGAAAGTAAAAATTACTGCCAAATCAAAAATATAATCAAAGACGTACAACCAAAGATATCATCCTCATACAAGTGATGGCATAGTTCTTAACTTATATCTATGACTTAACTTATGTCATATTAGCTTACGACAAATATATTTTCTTTTCTATAACTATTTATAATATAGTTCATTTTTTACTAAAATTCATATACAATATGTTCACCATAGATTTTTACCTGATTGACAGTTGAAAAATCATATGTTTAGGTTTTGGGTTACCAACACTTGTACAAGATCACTGTTTTGTTAAAAATGTTTTTAATCACATGTTATATTTTACATTTAATATAATGTAAACCTAAGTTTTCTCGCACTATTTCATTACTTTTAATTTATTTATCCAATCCGAAACCATAATTTAAACATGATTAAAGGTAATTATTCTTAGTTTTGGAATGTTATCGATAGTGTGTAATACTTGGAAAAGAGAAAATACTTGTAGGTTTTTAATATTTAATAATTTATCTTATGATTATTTTACAGTATTTTTAAATATTTTACTGAATAAAATATGTTTCCACCCACTACGTGGGTACATCATCGTAAAGAACTTGTTTGCGTCGTGATCAATCACATGGTTTAAATTCGTCGGTCGCCATTTTGAAGCAATATTTGTTAGAACTTTTGTGAAAGTGCTGTCAATACAAACATTTTTAAGTGGAATAAAACGATAAATAAGTTTTGTGCCCGACCTCAAGTAAATGTAAATAATATTGGTCTAAATTACTATTGTTAACTATCACATTCATACATTACCATAGGTTTTCATTGCAGTTGTCCAAAGTGAAAGTTGTTGGCATAGGGATACATTAGGGACTATTTCTAACTATTTGAGCTGTCATCCAAGTAAATTCCGGTGGTGAATGAATGTACTTTATGCACAGTGAGTTTCTTTTCATCTGAGAAAACCAATTACATTGAACAATTTTACCGGAGATTTTTAGTAGTAATTTATACTTCAAACAAGGAAGAGGAAGCATTAACAGGTTCAATAAACAATATTACTGTTGCTTTAATAAGTTTTAAAACTTTTACTATGCCAGTAGCACGTGTTCCTATTGAGTTTTATTCTCGACTGTAAATTTATAATTGTGAATGTTTCTGTTCCCTTACACGAAATAAAAAAAATGGTACGGCACACCGCACAGACTTTCTCTCTCTTTCTATAAACTCGTAAGATTTCTGAACGGAATAATGTACATTGTATCATCACCACTCCACATAAGAACACGCATAAAATAATATACAATGATATATAATCAATGAGAAAAGAGGCGCATCTTTGTCCACCTAAGAGCATTTCAAACAGTTTAATGTCTTCCACAAGGGTCAACACTTCGTATTAAAATTTCGATTTCTGGTTAAAATTTTAACATTTTATAAGGTGTTGCAGATCTTCAAGTCATCGCATTGATATTTAATTATTCATTTATACATTTTGACCAATAAAAAATGTAAATATTGACTATTGAGTCTAAAATGGAGATAGATCATTGCTATGCAAACATTTCTCCTAAGAGATTTAAGGAAAAATAACATACTTTTTTAGATACTTATATTTAATTACTCTATGGCATTGGAGAATTATTGCGTTAAGACTTAAGTAGTATATGTTTACAACTAAAGCTCACAAAATTGTATTAATATATTTGCAAATATCTCAGAAACTGTTGCTTTTATAAAAATATATGTCAAATAAAAGTTTTTTATTTCTAATAGTCCTACAATTTTGCAATGATAAGTTGTTTAGTTTCTCAAATAGTTGTGGAGATACGGAAATTAACGCTTCTGTAAAGTACCCTAAAAATCATTTTCATAGGAAAATGAAAATAGCCAGTTTATTTATAATCTTAATCAACGCCTAGATACGAATTTTAATCAAAATCGTTTGAGCAGATTTTGAGAAAACCAAATTTTTCTCTTTTCGCCCTTCAGTAAACTACCCTTAATTTTAAGTTTTTATAGACACACAGACAGACGGCATTGCAAAGACTATTTTTTAGGGTTCGGGGGGTCATGAGACGTCGACATCCATCAACATTTCAGGTTAGTTTTTTTTTACGGTCGCAATACTTAAACTTTAATGTCCAAAAAGTTAAAAAAATTCATATAATTGCGTATAGATTGAAAGTTATTGATTTTATAAAAATATGTTTCGGATAAAATATCTGTATTATAAATATATATACATATTTGTAATGCTAAGTAATTTCATATCTCAAATAGTTTCGGAGCTATTATAAAAAATGTTAATTTACGCATCAGACCGGAGCCCTTAAAGCCATTTTGCCGAAATATTGAGAGTAGCCATTTTGTTTGGAATATTTATTAATGTTCATAAATGAAATTTAATCAAAATCGTTAGAGCCGATTTTGAGAAAATCGACTTTTTCTCTTTTTGCCCTTCAGTAAACTACCCTTAATTTTAAGTTTTAATAGACACACAGACAGACGGCATTGCAAAGACTATTTTTTAGGGTTCGGGGGGTCATGAGACGTCGACATCCATCAACATTTCAGGTTAGTTTTTTTTACGATCGCAATACTTAAGCTTTAATGTCCAAAAAGTTAAAAATATATATATAATTGCGTATAGATTGAAAATTATTGATTTTATAAAAATATGTTTCGAATAAAATATTTGTATTATAAATATATATACATATTTGTAATGCTAAGTAATTTCATATCTCAAATAGTTTCGGAGCTATTATAAAAAATGTTAATTTACGCATCAGACCGGAGCCCTTAAAGCCATTTTGCCGAAATATTGAGAGTAGCCATTTTGTTTGGAATATTTATTAATGTTCATAAATGAAATTTAATCAAAATCGTTAGAGCCGATTTTGAGAAAATCGACTTTTTCTCTTTTTGCCCTTCAGTAAACTACCCTTAATTTTAAGTTTTAATAGACACACAGACAGACGGCATTGCAAAGACTATTTTTTAGGGTTCGGGGGGTCATGAGACGTCGAAATCCATCAACATTTCAGGTTAGTTTTTTTTACGATCGCAATACTTAAGCTTTAATGTCCAAAAAGCTAAAAATATATATATAATTGCGTATAGATTGAAAATTATTGATTTTATAAAAATATGTTTCGAATAAAATATTTGTATTATAAATATATATACATATTTGTAATGCTAAGTAATTTCATATCTCAAATAGTTTCGGAGCTATTATAAAAAATGTTAATTTACGCATCAGACCGGAGCCCTTAAAGCCATTTTGCCGAAATATTGAGAGTAGCCATTTTGTTTGGAATATTTATTAATGTTCATAAATGAAATTTAATCAAAATCGTTAGAGCCGATTTTGAGAAAATCGACTTTTTCTCTTTTTTCCCTTCAGTAAACTACCCTTAATTTTAGGGGTAGATATCCAATTCCAAAAACCCCTCGGGGCAACCCTATGAAAACCCTAGATATCAAGTTTCAGCTCAATCGGTAAAATAGTTTAGGCTCTAGTTGGAGGTACAGACAGACAGACAGACAGACAGACGGAAATTCAAAAACCACTTTTTCGGATTCAGGAAGTCATGAAACGTCAAAATTCATCAAAATCTCGACTTCGATTTTTTTGACGATCACCATACTTTCTCTACCTATAAGATAGAGAGAAAGTAAAAAAGTAGCATTTATAGATCTGATCGTTTGGTTTTGTCCCAGAATTAATCATGATACGTTACTAACAAGTAACCCTCATACTTGTGTAAACACAAACAAGCACGCTTAATGCAAGGCGGGAAAAATGGGGAAACTACTGCACCACTTAATATAGCCATCCTGAAATGGGTCCAAGTCGAAACCTTATCCCTTTAGCTGGAAATCAATGCACACTATCTTTGTAACCAACCCTATCGGTTGTGTAAATATTATTTTATTTGTTTCCAGATCAACGGCAAATACTGGTGCAAAAAGGGGAGGAAAGGTGGAGACTGCAACATAGACTGTGATGGTAAGGACCAAACAACCAAACACTTTGTGCGCGTATAGATTTAGCGAGAACTCGGTAGGAAAGACAGTTTCTGTACACAATTTACTAAAACTGCTTTAATAGTTTAACTCGCCACATGTCTATTGTCTACATCCCACTGTTTATCTATCAACTCACCACATGCCATTGCCAGTCAGTTACTTATTGACTCGCCACGCGATTCCCGTACCCCAGGGTCATGGCATCCGTGCGCGTCGTGTCATCGCAAAGATCTACCGCAATTATTGAGGAACGAACTAACCTAACCTAACCTAACCTACCCTACTAACACCCAATAAGAACCTATTCAAGTTTTCAAACTATGCCTTTGAGACTTAGACTTACTGTGCTAACGAGAATGGGCATTTTCAACCTGAAATGTTGGTCAGTAACAAACAATATCATCCCTGTACGAGGTGCTAAAAGAAAGGTATACTTACTTACCTATCTATAATTATTTAACGTTCTTATTTATATTAATGCAATACCTCTATTTTTCTCTAAAAATGAAATTTAGGAAGCTGATGAGATTTCTAATACAGTCGAGTGCGGCGAGTTGATAGGAAGTGCGAGTCGATGAAAGCCGACTTTAATATATTTAAATGTCAAATCATGTGATCTACAGCTGTCAATTTTGATAGATAGTATTAATGTCAACCAAACAATTAATAAAATATTCGCATCGGTGGGCACGCAGCTTAAACGTCAAGCTCATAAGGTCTGGTTTGCCGGAGATGTTGAGGTTTAGGTTTGAATCCCAGCCTGGCATACTGAGGGTGGTTTTCCAAAATGGTTTTCCAACCTCCTTTAATACGAATTTATCTCCTATAAGTTGTATCTTCCTCATCATTACCTAATTGGTGTAAATATGTGGACAAATTGGACGGGTGGTAAGATGCGTTACACACGAAAAATAATTATATATATATATATATATATAATTTGTGTTGACTGCAAAAATGTGGGTTTGTAACCTAGCCAAGAACCGAAAGCATTCTACCGATCCGGTTAAAACTTGGTATCTAAGATTTTAATAAGCTTATCCAAAGGAGTTTTTAAAATTAGATATATAACCCTAAAATATTGGAGATAATTTATTTAAGGGCGAAAAAATTTGTTTTTTTTAATCAGCTTTAACGGTTTTGATTAAAATTCGCATCTTTTTTTCATTAGATTTCTGCCTAACGGCTGGTCATCACGTGATGGCTCTCCACGCAGTTTTGTCCTCGGCAATTCTCTTCATCCATCTGTAATTGCCTACAACCTTCATGTTATCCTTTATCTGGTACCTTCTACTTCCCTTCTCAGCCAGCGTATAGGCACTGTTTAACATTACAATCAAAATGGCGCATCTCATTTTTCTGAGAAAATGACTTAAGGGGTATTTTACATAAGCGGATATCTCTATTTTTGATCAAATCTCCGCTACTTTTTAAGATATCAAATAGACCATCATTGAAACGTTGTAGAAATATTTTTGTAAAACCAATAGTTTCCTAGCTATTACACATCTATTTCTAAACGGAGGTCTTGGAAAAGGGGAATTGAGTGCTATATTCTTTGATAGACCAAGAGGTTATTTTTGTTCTAAATATGTTTCTGTAACAGTGTATATTAATTAATTTACTTGCAGAAGTTGGCACTATCTTCACCAGCTGGTATAGGCCACTCAACCAGTACGGTTTGATTGCGGGCTGAGTTTAAAAAAATCTTTGGTGGAGTGATATACATTGTTGCAGAAACATAATGGAAAAAAGAGCGATAAATTTGGTGCGCCAACTATATAGCCTATATAGCCTGTAACCTATTTTTTTACACAATAAATTAAACGTTGCTTCATTAGTAAAGATGAATTTAATTTTCTACATGTAGTAGGGCCTAATCTATGCAGTTCTTGAAAAACTGTCATGACCATAGTAGAATTTGATGAGAAACTTTTTGAACTAAGAGAACACATCCTGTTCAAATTTAACTACGGCCATAATAAATATGAAATTATTTAAGAACTATTTAGACTACTACTTGTAGAAAATTAAACTAAATGTATCAAACGAAGCAATATTTTGTTAATTGGGTGAATTTTTTTTTCTATAAAAGTTCACAACTACTGTTCTTTACACGTGTTTTCTTCCACCCCACGATAAAAAAAAAAGTTCTTGAGTTCTTTATTGCGTCTTCTTATCCCCAGCCCATTGCCCCCTTATGTCCACAGACCTGATTAACTCCAACATCGATGACGACATCGAGTGTGCCAAGAAGATCTACAAGCGTCACGGCTTCTCGGCGTGGGTGGCCTGGAGGAACAAGTGTGATGGGAAGACCCTGCCCAGTGCCACCTGCTAATACCATTTCCCCCCTTCCCCTGACTTCCCAAATATCAAGACCACCATCAGACTTGATAACAGGACATTGAGACAGGACATAAAGGACAGAGGATATTGCTCGGGTTCTCCGCCAATGTTTCTTCCAGATAAGAGTTAATTCCCGATTTACTGGAACTTTATTTTACAGTTATTAAAGTGGGATCTATACTGGGCCGTAAATGAAGAGGGGTGTGGTGTTTTGGGGGCTCAACACCCTTCCTTGAAAATATTATTCATAATGTATATTTAGATTCCTCGATGCAGTGGTAGCTAGCTGTAGGCTTTCAAAGATATATTTCATTTAGTACGCGCCTTAATACACGTCTGGGTTATAAGTTTATGTACTAAGCACACTAATGGTTTTAGGGATGAGTAAAGTTATATTTATAGGAAATGTACACACATTTGCGTGGAGGGAGAGTGGAAAACCATTTTGGAAAAAAACCTGTCAGTCCATCCAACCAAGATTCGAACCTCGAGCTTCACGTCATCGGCAGTCTAGTCTACTGCGAGAGTAGTGCCTTGGACCATGTGGCCACCGAAGCGGGTCTTTCAAATTTCATACACTTAACCCAATTAAAACAAAATTAAATTGCTTCATGGGGGATGTATAATACTAAAAAAGCCTTGCCATTTCCTGTAAAGGGACTTCACAACGAACCGCAGTCATTAACCTCCTTCCCTTTTCAATAAATACATTTCTATGCACGGCCCAAAGGTGGTGTATATTTTGACAGTTTATAGATACACATATTGCAAGTGCTCGTAATAGAATAACTAAACATTTATCCAGAAAAAAAGGGATAGTTGAAAAATATGTTGTTCTTAATATTTTGTGAATTTTGAATTTAAAAAGGAGGGGGGGGTGCAACAATTATTTTAATTCTTTCTCGTTTATTCCTTGTTGAGTGCTGTGAAAATTAATAATTCTTAAGTTGGTGAAATTATTTAATATTTCATAAATATAAATGTTATTAGAGTTTAAGTGTCTACGAAATTATTTTTATGACTCCATTGCTTAATAAAAAAGTATATATTAGTGTGCTTATCTGTATCAATTAAGCATTACTAGCCCATAGACGTTAAATATATTCACAGGTATATACGAACTGATTTTTAATCACTAAACGCAAAGATAAATTTGGTCTATATATTTCTTAAATTCAAGTATTATTTTAGATATCAGCTACAAGAATATTTGATGATTTAAATATTTATATTTTTATATTATTTTAGTAATTAGTTTATTTTAAAATGATTTAATGCAATGCTAAATTTTACATTTCAAAACAATTCAAATCAAATCAAGTAATTTTAATTTTAAAGGTTTAAAATCTATTGTAATTTTTAAACACTTTCTGACTATTTTTTTTGTGGCTAGAATTCAATAATTGTAAAAACATGTGCAGCTCTAATAAATGTTCCCTACATATAGTGAAACAAAATTAATATAATACTATCCTACATAAATTTTTCACATTCAAGTTCCATTTTAAGTAGAATACTATTTGTCTCTATAATATATTAACCTAAATGCTTATTTATACATAGCTCGTTTTCATGAATAGTTCCTGTGCGAGTTTAGTATGTTCTGTACCTACGTGTTTAACCATCACATCCCCACTAGTGATCTTAGTGATAGTTATATTTTGGTAGAGTAAACATTGTAATAAACTTATTTATTATTTGAAGATAGATCTGCTTTTGAGCTTTGTCACAATATTACTCAAATATTTTTTCAATAATGTTTTTAAAAATTGTGAGAATACACATTTAAATGTGATTTATCAAGGGTTTTTAAACTTACCTTCAAATAACGCTGTAATTATGTTGTGTATTTTGTTAAATATTAAATACATGCATTAGTCATCTTCTCTTTTTGTTCATTGTTCTATCAATATTTACAGGATCCTAACTTTTAGTTTATAGCTTTTGTAGACATAGGGTGGCGAAAAAACTTAGCATTTATCAATTTTCATGCTAACTATACACTTGGCTAGTTGTTTGGTTGTGATATTACTCGAAACATATTCTACCTGTTTAAGACCATTTAAATGTCAGTTTAAGATATCGCTAATACAGTATTTTAACCTGACACATACCTCAACAAAAGAAAAACAATCTAACCTTTCATAAATTTAGTAAAATAAAAAAATATTTCAGGTGTAATTTAAAATTGTAAGTGGTGACTTTGCTAGCAAAAGGAAAATATTCATAAAATAATATATAGTGAAGGCTACTATTTTAAAACACATTTATATAAGTAATGTATTATAGTGTAAAAGTTTTTTTTTCCAAAGATTAAAACTGCTTCATATTCGTCAAGATGAATTGAATATTCTCGAACAAATCTAAGTTGTAGCTCCTTTATAAAATTTTAAAGAAAGAAATGTAAAACAAAATTCAGATGGCTTAATAATAATAATAATAATAATAATAATAATAATAATAATAATAATAATAATAATAATAATAATAATAATAATAATATTCCATGGCGTAAGCCCGCACACAAGCCATATCGACTAAGCGACCGCCGTCTGTTGGTAAAGAGAGTGCCAACTTCTGCGGATAAAGGGCGTCATGTGGTCAGCACAACTATCACCCCAGCTATTAATCTCAGTTTTCTAGACTGGAGCCGCTACTTGTTCATTCAAGTAGCTCTTCACTTGTCCTCACGAGGTTGAGTTGACCTCGTTTCAGACTCATAACTTCTCAGAAAATCTTGAAGCACCGGGTATCGGATCCGGGACCTCTTTATCTATAACCAGTTACTTTGACCCTTAGACCACAGAGGTGGTCACTTTAAGTATAATAGCTTTATAAATAGATAATTTATTAGTTGTTGCAAGATCAATATTAGTTATGATTGGTTCCTAATACATAGACTATGATTTATTTTAAAGTTACTATTAATTATATATTAAAGAAATGATTGCAATACTTGCTATTCCTTTAATCATCATCATAAACAGCAACCAGCTGGGTCTGTTTAGAACATAAGCCTCTCCAATCCTTTCCGAGGCTTTTTGTTCCATTTTTGAAAGCTAGTTGATAGGTGTATTGAAATTAGGTCTTTTAAAGTTAGGTCCTATGGCATTTAGGTCTTGTACTGTTAGGCCTTGTGCTGTTAGGCTTTATAAAACTAGGTGTAATAAATTATAACTCCCATCTCATTATAAATATTCGGTCCCATCATTACCATCAAATAAACAACATTAAAATAATCCATCACCCCCTAAATTTTAGAACCTATGACCTTGTCTTGAGGGCTATAGGACCTGGGGTTGAGGATGTATGTCAGGACCTGCATCGGTTGCGTACAAGGGGGGTAGGGAGCCATTTTGATTTTCCACATTCAGCTATAAGGTTATATATAACTTTAATTTCATTTTAATTCCATGCCGCCATCTCTAATTGCCGTGAGGGTTATAGGATGGCGGGTATGGAGCCAAGGGTTAGATGGGAAGGGGGTGGAAAGCCTGTCGAGACCTGGGTTGGGAGAGTGTAATTCACCGTTATAGACAGAGCTAGGGTACCAGGGAAGGGGGTGAGGCGTTCAAGTAGTTGGGTGTTAGGGTTCGGCCAGACTGACAAGCGTGCGAGCGACTGGGTGGCCAAACTGGCGAGCACGTAATTAGCAGATAGCTCTCGATAGTTGTTGACGAGGAGGCTCCGAATCTTGGCTCAGTGAAATGAGAGTGGTTTTTAACAAGTGATGTATTGTTGTGGTTTTCTCCTCCTCTCTCCACGCCAATGGTAATTCTTATTTGTAAAGGCCTTCTTTGATAATATTGAAGTATTTTAACATATCAGTTATATATATATATATATATATATATTGTTTTCCTAGCACTCAATGAACCAACATACAATAATATTGCCTAGCGCCTGTAAACTAGACTGTACCGGGTCGAGCGCACATGCTTGAAAAATACCACCAGTTCTATCTTTCAAGCGTGCGCGCTCAGTCGTGTTCTATTTTATATTTTAGTCGCTCGCGCGCTCAGTATGGCCGCCCCCTAAGAAAGAGAGGTTGGTGTGGAGGATGTAATTGGATTATGATAGGTGCATCAGCATTCGCCTGGAGAGAGAATGGAGATACCTATACACCTTTAAAGTGTTAGTTAAGGTGGGTGGGAGGGTAAAGGGTGTTTAAGAAGTTGGGTGTGGGAAAGAAGGGGAGAAATAGTGGGTGTTAAAAAAATAGGGGGAAGGGCTGGAGGAATGTAGAATGTAAACGAAGGGGAAATGAGGGAATTCACTGTCATAGGGTCTAACGGTAGGTTGTGAGAGAGGGGGTCAAGATTAGGAGTTATTGATATGGGCTCGAGCAGCTAGGAGCAACAGCCATCTTTGATTTTGGCGGCGACCATCTCGGATTTCCACATAACGTGTTAAGGTATTTTGGAGGCCATTTTGAATTTTACAAAGTGATTAATTAGGGTTATTAATATATTAGGCCCTAATGTAATGTATTTGGCTTTCAATAAAATAAAAAACTCACATTTTATAAATAGTATTTATATAGCCTACCTATTTATGTGATTGTTGCGGCTCTCAAGACTTTCAACTTTCGACGGTTAAAATATAATAATTATAATATGTATTTTAATAAGAATTGCTCATTAATTAACTCAACAAATAAGCGAAGTTTGCTAATGTCATATGTCATGAGATTAAGCTGGTAAAATACAAGCATCCAATAATGATATTATCTTGGTTCCCTCAATAACTGCACTTTAGCCCGCATCGGTGATCGAATGATTCAGAGAATAGACTGAATTTTTGATGATGGTGAGACCCGGTTCAAATTACAGTCAAGTGAGGGCGAGTTTTAATAAATGGTTTCTGAGTTTTCCTCCACGCAAATGAGAGTACATATCCTCTAAATTCTACATTTCTCTTACTTACACCATTGTAAAAATATGTGGATAGCCCGAGCGTGCTAGTAAATACGTGATACGGGTGACATAAAAATTTGGGCCACGATTATGGCACAGTTACATTTTATTTTAGTTAATAATAATTATGTCCCTACAATACATTTTTAATATCTTTATATTTTAAATACGGTGTAATACGTGAAGAGAGAATGAGTAGACAAATAAGTGGGAATACACTCCTTGCATACCTGAAAAGGATAGACGAATATTAATTTCCTAAATAAAAGCTGTCTACGTCAGTCGAAATTATTAACAATAAGGCACTCCTGCCTGAAAAAGATTTTCATCTTACTTCTCGTTCGAGCTATCCGCATTTAATTTCACTATTTTAAAGTGACTGAGAAAGGAAGAATGTAGGGGAAATATTCCCACATTTGCTTGAAAAGAAAGTGAGGAATCATCTAGGAAAAATACCTCGGTACGCTCGGCCGAGATTTTAATCCCACTTCCTTGTCGGTGGCAAACTAGATTATATGAGCTTGACATTATTCCACATTCCCAGCGTTTTGGCCGTGTTTATTAAACCACTTTATCTCTAAAGGTATGTTTTATATTACGAGAGCGATACACCCAACAGGATTTGAGCTACGACCTCCCATTCCTCAGAAAACTAGACAAGACAAGACTGACGCCTTTGTGTTCCTATCATTGTGTTAAAAAGAATGTTGTTTTAGGACTTATGCCGGCATACCATAAAAATTTAGGTCTTGTGAATTTAGGTCTTGTGCTTGTTGGCTTGTGAGGTTAGGTCTTATAAAATTAGGTCCAGTGAAGTTAGGTCTTAAAAAATTAGATCTTGTGCCTTTAGGTCCACTGCCTGTTTGAGCAGTTAAGGACATTTTAAAGTAATCTATGAAAAATGAATTTTAGGTCCAGTGCTTTTAGGTCCAGTGCTTTTAGCTCTAGTAAAGTTAGAAGCTATAAAATTAGGTCTTGTGAAGTTAGGTGTTATGAAGGTAAGAAATTTAGTTTAGGAGTTGTGACTTTAGGTCTTATAATTTTAGGTCCACTGCCGCATGTCCGTGTGACACCAATAGATTGAAACGGGGAGGTTGAATATAAACACGCCTCGTCTCCCACAATGGCCGTACAGAACATAGCTACGTAAATAACAATCCCTTCTATATTTATGAGAGAAAATTACCATAAAGATAATTTAACACTAAGATATATTTACGTTAATACACAAAGAGATTTATTGATTTAGTAATAATCGTGCAGGTCTGTTCCTGCTAATCGCGGAGACTGGCTGATAACGGATGTTTACATCCTCTGCACCCGGACAGTTGTTGATGAGATTTTTTACTCCCGATTTTTGAAAATGTGCTATCCACTCCCACCCAATACCAACCATTTTTTTTTTTGCACCGCGTTTTACTACCCGTTCAGTTTTTACGCTAATAGTTTTAGGGATTAGGATGGCTATATTTGTAGGAAGTGTACCCGCATTTGCCTTGAGGAATAGTGGAAAACCAGTTGGAAAAACCACCCTCAGTACACCCGACCGAGATTAGAAATTCTATCTCCCCATCATCGCCAGTCTAGCCTACTGCAAGCGTACCATGTAGCCACCGAAGCGGGTACCAGAGATTTAACTGTATACAATGTTACAGAACTGACCCGTTCCTAACACTCTTATGGATCCACCCACATTTCGTAATCCTATGTTATGGCACGCAACATGTGTATGTGTCACATTCCTCCCCCCCACACACAAAATCTGGATTAAGCGAATTCTAAATTTGAAATACCTACTAAGTAGTGGCGCTTTTTAGTTCAGCTTCCTGTGCTGCTGCCTAGTGACGGTTTCTGAAGGTGCTGTTCAGTGCCGAGGCAGCGCGCGGGACACTACGACTCGACCGTGTGGGTGAAGATTAAATTTTTTTGGTTGTCTGTTTTTCGCTTTTCGAGTATGTCTGTGAATTAGGATAATTGTCGAGCAAACTAGTGATATCAAGCGGCAAGTGCTCATACGCTTACTGGTGTGTACTAATGTTATTACTAACAACAATGTGTGTGTCATGACTGTGTGGTAGTTTGGTTCCATATTCTATGTTAAGTGCATGCATACAATTGGAGGAAATTTGAATGAAACACATTGACGTCGCCTGATAAAATTTGAGTAGGTAGGATATATAGGTGCGTCTATTTTATTTATCATATAATTAATGCATAGGTCACTATGTACTATGAACATTTTTTCCCCATACTTTTATCTGTTGTAAATACTCCATAATATTGTCATTTACGACACTTACAACAATGTGTTCCGGAACACACACTTTGTACTTTAATTTCTCTGAGTGTTTTTTTTTAACGGTTGAATATAAATAATATAAATGAACATATTCGATTAATAGGTTGACAATTAACTTTTGTTTTTATAAAAAATGCTTGTTCAATATTGCGTATAGCAGGCACGATTTATCTTCTAATCAGCTTAATGTGACAGGATTTTGCTTAAAATAAAAACTAAGCTGACAATTTGACGTATAAGAACAAAGAAAGACACTTCCAAACTTCAAAATAAGATTTTAAATATTTGTACTATATTCTTATGCAACTTTACGTTAATTACACTTAAGATGCACCTAAGTCAAAGTGAATAAGTTTTAATCTAAATATATTAGATTTAATCTCTTTTTTTCCCTTTATTGAAATATGACTTTCCAATGTAAACATTGATACAGCTGCCATCTTGAAAATAAAAATTTCTTATTTAGAAAAAATTCAACAATAATTACACTAATATAATACTGAAGTTTGATATAAACCAGTTTTTATTGTTTTTTAATCATCAATAATATTTTCACCCAATAGAAACAAAGCCAAGTTTGTTCTATCAGGTCGTTCCGGTAACTTTTTCAACATTTAAATAAATAGAATATATACATACATCTATGTATAGGCCCTAATTTATTTATATGCTTGTGAGCTAGAATGAAGTGAACACAAACTCAAAAGAAGTGCAATAAAGTTTAAGCTTATAGTAATAATTTTATAAAATCTTTGTTTTTTAACAAATAGGTTTATAAAAGGTAAAAAAAAAGGTAGATTATAATGTAGCAAATAATTGATTGCTTATCATGCATTATAAATCTCTAATTTGGGTTCGAAAATGCTCCAAATTAATCCTGTACATACTTTAGTGTAGATAAGTGAGGAAATGTTAAAATAATGTTCTGTGCCCATAAAATAGAATCTATGCCACACATATTACATTTTTAAAGTAGTGTTATTGGAGTCGAGCGAAGATCCCTGGACTTATTTTCAGCATCGCTATTCCCTGTCCAGGCTATAAGCATATTCACTAATTACGCTAATATGTTAGGGACGAGGAAGATTTAATTTAGAGGAAGTGTACGCCCCATTTTAGTGGAGGGAGAGTGGAAAACCATATAGGAAAACCACCCTCTGTACATCCGACCGGGATTCGAACCCCGATCTCCCTGTCATCGGCAGTCTAGTCTAACACGAGAGTGACACCTTAGACAATGCGGCCACCGAAGCAGGGTATCCTTAGACTTGAAATACACCCCCCGATTCCTCAGAAGCGAAGGCGAGAAACTATTAAATCAATCTGAGAAAAGTTTTTTATTTATTTTTTATTCGGGCCAGCAAGTGAGTTTGTTATATTTTCTGTTCGTATCATCAACATTTCGAGGGAGAGTTACTGGACACTAGGCGTACTGATAAACACCACGTTTGAGGCTTTTAAACAGCTTAAACATGATCTTGACTTAAACTGGTTGCACTAATAATGATCTTGCTTTGATCAATCATTGCTGTTTCTTAATTTCGCTTTTAAGGTTTGGGGTTGTGTTAGTGTGCAAAGCCGTTGGTTTTAATAAAAATACATAGGGCATATTCATTTTAATTATAATTTCCATTCTATAAGATCATTTTTTTCACATAAGAACAAGTTAATTTTTTATATCTTTTTGTCTTTCCCACACAAACCTCAAATCAATAATAATTTCACACAAAACAGCAATGGTGGTCAAAACTGCGCCTACTTCTTTAGAACCATTTTGTGGGAAACAAAAAGTTGTAAAAAAATTTTCGTATTCTCTAAAAACAAAGCATTGTACTGTAATTCTAAATTTGCCCATAAATTTAGTAAATATATATTTTTAAACTTTTTCTTTGGTATATTGCGAAGCGGAGCAATACCGAATGTTCAAAACCTCCCAAAATTGACAGGTACATCTTAAGTAGCATAAAACTGTACTATATTACCCCACCATCAGCCTCGCCCCCACGTTGTTATGTCTTGGAGATCTACCACATTGTTGCACTTCCTCTTCTTTACGGCCTTCTGACGAGTTTCTAGCCCGAAATAGTTTTCTGTGACGTCAGCTTAAGGACTGAGGCGAATCTTTTTGGCTTACTGTATGGCTACTATATGCAAATACAGTCCATCAAGCGTAGGAATGGTAGTAACTAACAGTTAGAAAAAGAAATTGTCGTGCAAACATTGGCTGAAAGTCACGCATGCTAAACTATGTGGAAATAATAATTATTATTTACATAGTAATGCTTAACTATATATTAATCAATCAAAAGTGTTCTCAAACTCTTCTAATAATCCTTCCTTAAGGATTACTGAAAATTGGCTTTTCCGTAACTAATTGAAAGAACAAAAAATACCAATAAAAATTATATGTTTTTTTATTTCGGATGTATACACTCCATGGTATCATCCCGCAGGCGAGCTATACTGACCGAGCGGCCGCCGCATGTTGGCTAAAATAATGCCAATATTTGTGGATAGAGGGTGTCATGTGGCTGGAACAACGAGCTGTTACTCTCAGTTTTCTAGACCAGATCCACTACATCTTTATTCAAGTAGCTAGCTCCTCACTTGTCCTCACAAGGCTGAGTTGAGCCCGTTCCCGACCCACAGCTTCACAGAAACATCTGGAAGCCTCGGGGATAGTGCATGAAATAATAGATTAAAAAGTATCATATTCACTATTGTATGATCTTCTTTTAAATGGCCACCATAAATTATAAATAAATGAAGGGTACAGGGAAAAAAGGGAAAAAGTCACATTACACACATTCTCCACGATGAAAACGTTTAGGTTATACATCTCAAACCCCATAAGAACCCTAACAAACACTTTTTTAAATAATAATAATAATAATTTTAGCACCGCGTTTTACTACCCGTTCGGGCTATACGCTTAAGTACTAATTAAACTAATGGATTAGGAATTGGGAAGGTTGAATTTAGAGGAAGTGAACCCGAATTTGCGTAGAGGGAGAGTAGAAAACCATTTAGGAAAAACCACCCTCAGTTCACCCGACCGAGATTCGAACCTCGATCTCCCCGTCCTCGGCGGTCTAACTCAACACGACTGGCGCGTTAGCTAACTACGCCACCGAGGCGGGTCACTTTTTTAAAAATTAATTTAAATATGACAGATACCTCTCTTAACTGTCTCATAATTGTCTAACAGATGGCAGCACTTTTAACCCGAACGGTTAGTAAGACGCGGTGCTAAATAAAAACTAACTAAATTTTAGTTAAAATTGGACTCTCTTTTCTTCTCTGTACGCTCCAAATGCTTTTTATAGCTTGGAGAAAGAGCAATACATGCGCACTAACACAACCGAAAACGTTTTGTATGAAGTCTTCAACCAGGCTCATTTCGTCCGGTTCATCATATTTATAAATATGAAGAGAAGACAGCCCTTTAGAAGCTCTCGTTTGTAAAACATTTTAAATTGAACCACATACGCCGTTTTCACACACACAAAAAAAGAAACATACAAACGGCTATTTTCATAAGTTCTTGTTTCAATAATGTAAAAAATCTTAAAATAAATAAATAATTAAAAACAAACGGTTTGTTTTGAAAGTTTTTACTGCCAAAAGTGATGGCAGCTCAACAACTGGTCTTGCAGATCATAATAATTATTATGGTTTGGCGAATGATATGAACCTGAGAGTAGATGTGGTAACTTTTTCCTAGCTGTCAGCTAGCACCACTCCTATGTTGGATGGACTATAGTTCTGATGTTGGCAAACAATCACATTGTTTCACACGTTCTGTTACGAAAAATCAGACCGCGAGTTATTTGGAATACATTTTTTGGCTACAGCTAGTAGCATCGACACCGTCTGTCAAAAGAGATCAAATATGCTATGTATAGAAAATAGGAGCAATTTAGGTTAATTTAAATGAAATTCTAAATAATTTTATAACAGTTTATTTTCGATGAGTTCAGCATATTTTGATATTTTAGAAATAAACTAAACTCTAATTTTTATAGGAAGCCCACTTTCGACCATTAACATTGATTGGAAGTCACTAAGATTTGGCAGTCTAGAAATATGTATCATTTGATTTATTAATATTAAGTTTATAAAGTTATCAAAAGCTTCCAATAACACTTCCACATGGATCGTTTTATATATATACAATTTTTTTAGATAAATCATTAATTAAACGGACTAGGGCTGTAAATACGATTGTTATTGTTTTTCCCGCCATTGTGGCAACACTAGTTTACAGTTTTCAATTAACGGACTTCCTATGAAAATCATACTGTAGACAACCAATACAGTCCAATTTTAGAAAAAACACAATTTTTTTGCAGTCATAATTGACAATATTTTACTAAATTACTAGGAATTGTTACTATTTATCAAAAGTGACAGCTGAAGATCACATTAACTGACGCATGACTATATAAAAGTTTATCTATTAATTCTGGCTGCCAAATAAAGCCCTTTATACGAAAATTAGATTGTATTATGCACTCTCTCAAGCCACGTAATGTCTAAAAGTCATTTATGGAAAATGTATTTTATTGCTGGCATTTTTCAATAAAGAGAACATTAACAAAGTTTCCCTATCATTTTTTAGATATGTTTTTTTATTCTTACTATTTGGTGTTCTGTCTCACGACAGGTCCGTTCCTTTTGTCAGTGAACTTAGACCGACAATGCGCCCTATCCTCTGCCTCCTCCTTCAGCTCCCATAATTTTATTCTTTCCTTCAAGTCATCCAATATTTGAATCCTCCTTATTCCTAAGCTCCTCTTTCCGATCAAGTTTGCTATGCCCCGAAGAATCACATCCAAAATGGTTCTCTTCTCACCCATTACCGTGTAACATTAAACCTACAATACTTGTCCGACTTATAATATTAGCTTCATTCAAATAAATAATAATCCGATTATTTAGGGGTCTTTTGTTTCCTTTGAATTATATTCAATTTATTAAAATTGTATAATATGTTTAGTACCCAACAGCAAACCACTGTCTCATAAACAATTTTTCTGACGATTATTACGTATTATTATCATTAAGAATACTAGTATTTTTATTTATTTGGGGGTAGAGGCTGGGGTTTAGTATGCACATTTTGGACCGATTCGACCGATTATATACCTACACGACATACAAAAGTATTTTATAGACCAGGCACATCTATCTCTCCCCCTGCCGTAAATTCATCACTCTGACATCGAAATACCCAATCCCACCTTTTCAGCCAAGCTTTAATAGTTGAAACCCTTTTGTCTGGCACCCTTGGGACATGACAAGTACTGGATCACAGAATTTGACTCCTAAGAACCCTTTATATACCCCTTATGTATATTTACTAGGCTTGCCATATAATTCTCTATACTTATTTATATGTCATACAAGGTAGAATAAAGTTTCAAACAGGAAATAATACACCACCCTTCACAACTCTTGGTCTCTTGGAAGACATAATTAAGGGTTGAAATACAGCCAGGATAAAAGCCAAAACAAGAATGATTCAAAACGTGCCGGACCACATAATGCCGGACTAAAGAGTTTCCACTGTACTATAATACTCTTTGTGTGAAGCTGTTTTCCTCATACTAAAACTATTTCACTGTTACCCAATACTTTCATTAAAAAATATTAATTTCTTGATATATTTCGAAACTATTATAAATTAATGCTTTACGCGATTACCTTTCCTTTTATACTGTGAAGAGCTCTTCGAGCAAAAATAAAGCAGCCAGAGATAATCCTTAATTTTTATTTTTTAACATATTCTGTTACGTAACCTCGAAATTAAACATTAGATCCTACCAAAGTTTGAACTAAAATTGGTCAAAGGCGGCTGCTCATTGTCTAATGAACGAACATACCCGCAGCCGAGGTCTTTTTAACAGTCCCATAAGGACGCGTTCCATTTAATGAGCTTAAGGCTAGGGCTCCACAGGCGTGAATTTACTGGTTAAAAGAGAGGGTTTTTTTTACAGATAGAGTGGCTTCTATTTTGAGCAGTAAAATTCCTGCTTTTGGACAAGCGTGAGAATAACTGCTACGCAGCCGTGGGATGGCTTCACTTGCAGCTTTTCACTGTGCAGTTCGTTACAGAACAGAACTGCGTGCTTCTCATAATATGTGTATGGGTTTATTTTAGTATTGTTATTTTTTCAGCTTTAGAAATTAGTTCACTGTTAAATTCCATTACGCACTTAAGTATATTCAAGGTTGACACTAAAAATATATTGTATCTATCTACCTAGCCTAAATATTAATACACATAAACTAAACTTAAACGATATCATTTAACAAATGAACACCTTATAAAACTATGGAGACATTCAAAATTAAACTTAAACAAGCTAATTAACTACGTAATCGATGCGGACAATTGCGGGCAGTAACTTAACGCGTGTAGAGCCAGAGACGAGCGTCGAGATACTGCTCGGAACCAGCCCTATTCTCAGGCTGTAATACCTTGAAACTGCCGCGTATTTTGGACTGACGCAGGAAATTACACTGCATTTAGCCACCTCTCATCATTTACCGTTGGGTATATTTTCTAGCACTAAAAACCTGCTCTTTCAAGCAGTAAACTCTTGCCCGTGGAGCCCTGGCCTTAGTTTCCTATTTATTTTGATAACAAAATACATCTAATCTAATAATAATTTTAAGCACCTGAGACACACATTACTATAATCCTTTCACGATAATGTCGCCCTTTTTCTGATCAATTGAACCAAAATTTGAAAACCGTTCGTTCTATATTAATCCGCTTGTCATTTTAATTCATTTTGACAAGTGATGTAAAGAGGCTTAAAATGTCAAAATGACACTTAATATTTGCGAAGGAAATGAATACTAATTTGTATTTTAGTAATTTTCCAACTGGTATAAAAATGGCCCACGCTATCGTGAACCAACTATATACTAATATAATACAGATAAAATGAAGCTTAGGTTATATTATATCAGACCTGTGTGGGAAGTTCACTTGACTTCAAACATTTTGAAGTTTCACACATTCCTCGTTTTTGTTTTTTTGATAACCATGTCTTACTACTCGTTTGGGTTATACAATTATGTACTATTTACACTAATGGTTTTAGGGATGAGGAAGGTTATATTTAAAGGAAGCGTATTCGCATTTTCGTGGAGGAAGAGTGGAAAACATTTTTTAACGCCCTCAGTAGGGGGGGCCTACACCCGACTGAGATTCGAACCGCAATCTCTCCGTCATCGGCAGTCTAATCTACTGCAAGAGTGACGCCTTAAACAATGCGGCCACCGAAGCGGGTCACTCATAGATAGTAATAAGATACTGTAGAGACTAAATATATTGATAATTGAACCTCTTAACTTATAGATAACAAACACTGTTCCAAACATTCAAGTAAAATTAGTTAGTTTTCCGTATTATTTCAAATAACAAATTATACTTAATAAACAGATAAAATGGGTCGCTGGCGCTGTAACGATTTCCTAGTATTAAATAAAACAAAATGGCTGAATAGATAGGTAGAAAACTATAATATTGAAAATAGAAATAAATATTTAAATTTGGAAAAAATATTATAGAGATAATGTTTATATTATAATATTAACTACGATGGTATGATAATAATTATAACAATACAATTTAGAGAAAATGTACCCGTATTTGCGCCGAGTGAGAGTGGAAAACCATTTCCCTGCATGCAAATCTGATAATCTTCCTCTAAATATAATATTACTAATCCCAAAAACCATGTAATTAGTACGTAAGCGTATAATCCGAACAGGTATTAAGATGCGGTGCAAAAAAAAAAATCTTTTTAGTTATGAATAATTTTACAAGGTAATTTATTTCAGTTTGTCTTGAATTGTGTCCATAAAAAAAAGATTGTCTTGAAAACTTGGTAGATCCCGACCGGATACACTGAAGATATATTTACTATATGGTATCTTCACTCTTACTCCGCGTAAATACAGGTACATTAATTTTTCTCTCAAGTTTATTTTTACAATCACTATTATCGTAGTTAACATATAGATACATAATATACATATATGCACATATATAATACAGTATATATATATATATATAATACAGTATATATATATATATATATATATATACACACACATAGCACTAGCGGGTAGATAGACGCAGTGAGAAACGTGAATAAATTCAGCTGAAATTACTATTCATAAGTCTTTTGACCTGAAAGTTACCCACGATCCTATACTCCGAAATATACTCTAGTTTTCATATTTCATACTACTAAACCTGGTAGTTTGCGAGATACAGTGAATATCGGTGCAGCCAGCTGAGTACTAAATTTAGCTCCCCTTTTATCTCACTCACCCCCTCCAGCCCTTTCAAAGCGGGCGTGTATCCAAGTACATTGGTAAGCAATGAATCCCAGATCCTGTAGGAGGTTAAGGAAATGACTCACAAACAATGTGTTATCTTTGAATCTTGCTAAGACATCACATTTTTTCGCCTAAAATAACTGTGACAGAAGTAGTAATAAATTGTATTTGTTTGGCAATGAATAATAGTTTCAAACTACTAATTATAATGGACTCTTATTTGATTTGTATCCACTGTCATTTTTATCTTATCTGTAGGTCCCTGAGGATGAGGGCAGAAATGGAGGAAACTTGAAGCACAGGGGAGTATTTTCCCCCTGGAAAGAACTGCCCCCTCTCCCCCTCGAAATTAAGTTGCCTCTTATAGATTTATTTCACTTCTTTTTGATATTTTCTAGTATGGAGCTGAAAGATTGCCTCGAAACAAACACCAAATAGCTCATAAGAGGCATAAAATTTTTAATTATATGCCGGGGGTCAATAGACCCCTTTGGCTTGAATCTTCAAGCCCTTCAAAAACTTTTTTTTAAACATACCCCTATTTTACACAACTCTCTCGTGTTAAACTGGCCTGATGAAGACGGGGAGATAGGGGTTCGAATACCGATCGGGTCTACTGAGGGCTGTTTTTCCTAAATAGTTTCCTACTATCCTTCCACGCAAATGCGGTTAGATTACCTCTAAAATACTTCCTTCCTCATCCCTACCTCATTAGAGTAGTTATCATATATGCGTTTTACCTGAAAACGCAGTAAGACGTGGTGATAAAATAATAAATAAATAAAATACTGTGGGAGTTCAAGTCGAAGCTAAGGATATTATTAACCTTCAACTTTAACATTTCAGATTTTCGCCTCTCTGCCCAACATTAACAGTAATTCTGCCCTTTTCTACCAGTTGGAAAATAACCAAAAAATAGAATAATTTCGAAATGAAAGTACTTATTGTGGACGAATACAGTCTTTCTTTAGTAACTTCTCAACTGTCAGAAAAGACCAACGGCAGTACGAACCAACTATACTAATAAATGAGATGAAATATGTAATTCAAATGTATTTTTGGTGGTTCAACCAGTAGATTTATATCGCGTTTGTTAATGGGTTCCGTTTCATAAGAAAGTCTCTGACTTAATTAACTCTCACCTTAATGGTGCTCTATGATCCTAAAATAACGTAACTCGTAGTGGAGAGCTTCACTGAGTTGTTGGTAATCACAGCTATAAAATTGTAGTGACTCGAAGGACGGGAACCTCGACATGAGTATGGCATAGCGCAACTCGACCCATTTGATACGTTGCCAGTAACCTCTAACACAAGCAACGCCTTTCCACATTTTGAAGGCATTTCTAAAGCCATCATAATGGGCTCTGTTCACACACCGCGGCTAATGGGGCAGTGCCGTCGTGCATAATGGAGCCAACCATCACGAGGGGTTTGGGCCCATTTTACGATGATCATAGCCATTGAAATGTCGACCTAAAGGCAGATAGAGGTTAGTTTCTATGATGCGTGTCGCTGTCCCATTTAATTCGTCACCTTGGACATTGAAGCGGCGACGCTAAATATAATGAGGAGTTATTTTTGAGCTTTGAACTTGAATACTAAATGTGCAATCTCTAAACTAGGAGACGAATTTTGATACTTTGGCCGTGGCTTTATTATAACTAATATTATTATTATTATTATTATTATTATTTGAATTTAAAGATTCGTCGACACAAAAGTGGTCACTAGCATCGTAAAAAAAATCTTAAAACTTATAAAATAAATATATTGAGGTTCATAACAAATTGAAAGTGAAGACAGGACTGTCCATTGGAATTAGGAAGCCTGAGGCAGTGGAATTTTGGGGGACCCCTTTCACACAAGATAATTAATTTAACCTGCTCTGGCGGCCGAAAAATCTAAGATCTCGAAATTGACTAAACTGCCGAAAAAGGGGAGATCAGGGTCCAAATCCCGTTTGGATGTATTGGGGTGTTGTTTTTTCTAAATGGCTTTCTACTCTATTTCAGCGCGAATGCGAGTACACTTTCGCTAATAGTATAGGGCATTTAGGTTTTAATACGGACAAAATTATTGACAAAACTAAACATTTTGTGGTGTGTTCGGCACTGTCCCCTCATCATTTTTAAAGATTCCCAAAGTTTCCCACTTCAGCAAAATCCGCTATCTTGTAAAAAACCTCGCCAAAGCAGGTTTTTACTCAAAATTTTATATCTCAAGAACAGAAACTCTTAGAAAGGCCTAACTTGTGTAGTTCTTTTCTATTTTAATTGCTATACAATAAAAAATATTGTATGATTCTCAAATAGATGAACACATAAAAAACTCGTTTATTTTATGAAAACTTTGTTTTATAAACTTTTGTATTTTACAGTTTTGTTAGTAGTTTTACAATATTTTTTTCAAACAAATATTTTAGAACTTTTAAAGGCATATCGGTATTCATGTTTTACATTTGTAGGCTACATACGTGAACAACAGCGGCAAAAAACAGCCTTAAACTTACAGTTTTCCCGCGTCAGCCGCCACCGGCAGCTCCGCAACCCCGGCGGCCGACCAACTATTTATTATATTTCAGTACAAACTTCGAAGTTAAAATACAGTATAAAATAAAAAAGTGTTTGTCCATATTTGCCTACTTTTAAACAGTGAGATGGTGATAGTAAATTCTGTTTTCACATTAAAATCATTTTCATAAGCTATACATTTATAATACTTGTTTTTACATTACATTTCAGACAGTTTTATTTAAGCAGTATTTTTTGTTGACATCAATATAATTGCGTTGAAATTCTTCAAAATGTAAAAATATTTCTCGCTAAGAATCATTATTCTTCTCCAGAAGGTAACACAAAATTATAAATTACAAAGACATTAAAAATTTTTTTTAGTAAAACAATAACATTATTGTGGTTTATAACATAAATTGTACGGAGCTACGCACGAACTTTCTCGCTCTATTGTTTAAAAATGGAAATATTTACTCAAAACTCGTAATACTCGTATATGTAAAACGAAATAATATACACTAGCAAACCCAAGTATAAATTGCACTATACTTTTGTAAAACATATTTTAAGTCCCGGTTTTAAATTTTATAATTTTATTTTTAAAGAATTAATGTCTTCATTTGTATGTTTGGACCAATAAAAAAGATCGATATTGGGTTCACAAGGGTCAACACTTCGTATTAAAATTTCAACTTCCGTTTAAATTTTCGACATTTTATTAGGTGTTGCATATCTTCAGGTCATCGCATTGCTATTATATTCCTCATTTATAAATTTTGATCAATAAAAAATGTAAATATTGACTATTTAGTCTAAAATGGAGATAGATAATTGTTGTACAAACATTTATCCCAAGAAGTTTAAGGAAAAATAACATGGATTTTTTGAGAGACTTACTTATATTTAATTACTCCATGGCATTGAAGAATTATTGCGTTAAAACTTAAATAGTATCTCTTTACAACTAAAGCTCACAAAGTTCTATTGATATTTGCCAATATCTCAGAAACTAGTGGTTTTATAAAAATATATTTCATATAAAAGTTTTTTTAATTTTTAATAGTACTACAATTTTTCAATGATAAGTTATTTAGTATCTCAAATAGTTGTGGAGATACGGAAATTTCAGCTTCTGTAAAATACCCTAAAAGTAATTTTCATGTGAAAATGAAAATATCCAGTTTATTTATAATCTTAATCAACGCCTAGATACGAATTTTAATCAAAATCTCGTTAGAGACGATTTTGAGAAGATAGATTTTTTTTTTTCTTTTTTCGCCCTTTATTAAACTACTCTTAATTTTAAGTTTAAACATACACAGACAGACGGCACTGCAAACACCACTTTTTAAGTTCAGGGGGTCATGAGACGTCGACATCCATCAACATTTTAGGTTAGATTTTTTTTACGGTCGCAATACTTTACCTTTAGTGTTCGAAAAGTTTATATATATATTTGCGTATAGCTTGAAAGTTATTGGTTTTATTTAAATATGTTTTGAATAAAATATTTGTATTATAAATATATTTACATATTTGTAATGATAAGTAATTTCCTATCTCAAATAGTTTCGGAGATATGATAAAATATTATAATTTACGCATCAGACCGGAGCCCTTGAATTCATCTTCCCGAAATATTTAGAGTAGCCATTTTGTTTGGAATATTTATAAATGTTTTGAAATTAAATTTAATCAAAATCGTTAGAGCTAATTTTGATAAAATCGACTTTTTCTCTTTTTGCCCTTCAGTAAACTACCCTTAATTTTAGGGTTAGATATCCAATTCCAAAAAACCCTCGGGACAACCCTATGAAAACCCTAAATACCAAGTTTTAGCCCGATCGGTAAAATAGTTTAGGCTCTAGTTAGAGGTACAACAGACAGACGGAAATTCAAAAACCACTTTATCGGCTTCGGAGGGTCATGAAAGGTCGAGAATTATCAAAATCTCGAGTTCGATTTTTTGACGATGATAATACTTTTTCTGCCTGTAAGATAGCGAGAAAGTAACAAGAAGATTAATAAGTGTGATTTAACTAAGCATGCAAAGCGATTGTTAAAAGTCTTAACTGCTTTTTTTTAATATGTAAGACAATATCTCTTTTATTCAGGGGTTTAAAAATGTAAAGATTAAAATTAAAAAACATATTGTACAAATAATTAACAATGAAGATTCGTCATGAAATTTTACAGTGACAACCAAGTATAAACATAAAGAAAAGTTTACCTTTATCAAAGCCTTATCCAGGGGGAGGGGGGTTGAGAGTTCAACCCCCCCTAAATTTTATGAACAAAATGGCTTTATTTATGGTTCAAACAAAATAAAAAATTAAGATACAAGTACAAATTTGGGGCTGTGTTACCGTAAAAAGCACTTCAGAGAGCTTCTAGAGGTGTTTAATATTTATCATTTTTTCTATACTTCGGCAGTTAGGGCGTTATGGTGCCATAAAAAAACACTCCAAATAGCTTCTAGATGTGTTTAATGTTTAAAATTTTCCAAGCCTTCGGCAGCTAGGTGGTTATGTTGCCATAAAAAACACTTCAGTTAGCTTCTAGAGGTGTTTAATATCTATAAATTTTCCTAGCCTGTGGCAGTCAGGGGATTATGTTGCTATAAAAACAACACTTCAGATAGCTTTTAGAGGTGTTTAATGTTTAGAATTTTTCCTAACCTTCAGCAGTTAGGGGGTAATGTTGCCATATAAAACACTTCGGATAGCTTCTAGAACTGTTTATCAATTAGAATTATTTCTAGCTTCCGGCAATTGAGGGATGTGCCCACCAACACTCCCCCGCTCCCCCTCTGAAATTATTGGCTGGCTACGCCCTTGACCTTTATCATGGGCTATATGCAAGTATGCAAGAGCAGTACTCGGATTCTGTAGACCCTCGATACTCTCATCTTTTTCCATTGGTGGCAAGCAATTTAAACAACCAAATCCAGAGCAATAGCCACACATATCAGTACATTTCAAACGGTTTCTTAGACATTCACAGCTTCGGTGATCACAACCAGTTTTACAGTTACATGATACCAAGTATAACAGATTTTGTAGTGCCAGTTCTAATTAAGTAGGTATCGGGGAATATCGGCCATTTTCAAACTTCGAACCACAATGAGTAGGCTCCATCCCACAGTTTTTCCAACCTTGTATGTGATAGAAAGCTCGGAATGAGTGCTGTTTAGTAGCTTCAGATGTTGGAGGCAGGACTGACATTTTAAAGGCCCCATCCATTTTTTGTTTTGCTACAGTTTTAAGGTACAACTGGTATCACAGCTTGGTTTCCCACCGTCAATAACGCACATAAATGCTTCTCCAGCACCAGTGATATTTTGTGGGGAAGAAGACTCGTCATTAAAAACGGCCACCTTTTACCTCAATGATTCGTTTCGTTTAATTTTTTTCAAACGGTAATGATTTACCTTTACCATGCACGGACGAAGTGGTATCGCAACCAGTAAAGGCCTGTATGAACAACACATACTCTTTCATTGAACACAACGCCTCTTGAAGTAGTGTTATGTTGAACACTTTCCTGACTCTATTGCCTTCACTGGGTATTAACATATACGTGTTTCCTTCAGAATGCACAACCAGGAGTACAAGTAAATCAGTATCTTATCCTACCAATATTGATGTTATTCCAAGATTACCTTTATACACTGTATTTGAAACAAGCAAGGTATCCGCATTTACCTCAGCTTGGACAACATGTATTCCTGATTTCCGTAAATGTGCTGAAAGTAAAGAGATGCGTTGTGTTTTGTTATTTGCATTAGATAAAAACATATCTGGAGGCAGCATCGCAAAAGAAATTTCTTCAACAAGAGCTTGAGAAGAACACCCACGTCGAAAATGTTCATGGTCTTTTGTGGAAGGTTTTCCATAACCGTCGAATACAACAGTCACATCAGATGATACGTATCTGTTAGTTACGTAAGAAATATATTTACTAACTATTTCTCCATATGTTTCATGACGCTGCCAAGAACATACATGCAACAAATATCCACCATTTATAACATATGCAGTGTTCACAGATTCGTTAGGCAAATCAAGCCTTGGTTTGAGGTGGTTTTCAAGAACAGGCAATAATACATATTTACCAGAGCCTTTCCTCAAACTGTAGCTTTCAAACAAGGCTGGTGGCCAAGCTGAAAGTTCATAATTGAGATTTTCTGAGAGCTCTTCATCTTACTTTACCACGCACAGCATACGATGGAAACGTTGTGTTGAATTAATTTCAATTAAATATGTAACTAAATTGTCTTCCAACTATTGCTTTCATTGCACTATATCCTATGTCTCTTGCAGAATCACAGTTTACGGTTGATGATGTGATCAGGCCATTAGTAACACAAACCAATAAAGGCGATTCTGTTTCGAATGGGCTGTGAAGTTTCAACCATTCTTGCAGTCTGATTGCGTCATTTTTATCTTTGGTCTTGCTTGACTCTCCAAGCTCAACATGCTGATTGGTGGTAGCAGAGTATAATCCTGCCACTTTCTCAAGTGCACCAACAACTTTAACGATTGCAGGTATAGCCTTGATCCATTTAGACAGAGTGGGACTAGACAAGCTTCTTCTATGCGTTAATCCTCCAGTGGACTTAATTGAACGCATTAAATATTGTTCGATTATCATGTCTGTCCAGGTGCCGAACCAAAACTTGTTTGTTCTCTTTATTTTAAAATAGGATTTCCCAACAAATATTTCCAATTCTTCTGTGGGCAAATATTCACGTAAGCTAAGCATTCGTTGTAAGTAAATATGCGCCGTTTTGGTGTAGTTCAAGTGTCCAGACGCATGGAAATAAGGAAGCATACTTTGTACATAGAATGAGTGCAGGTACCAGTCACCAACACGCTACGCTCTAATATACAAATGCACAATCTCTACCACTTCAATATATTGAGCTCATAGCTTAGCTGTGTGACTTGCAGTTGACAGCTCGTTAAGCCTTGGGTCAATGAGCGTTAAAACAGCCTACACATCTCTACATTCTGTAACATCTTCAGGAAGTAGATCGCCATGAAATATGTCAGAAAAATTATCTTCCAGGTTGTGTACAACGTGTTGTCGTTCTGGGCACATTTGAAATATTATACTTGTTGAGTCAGAAGATGAACTTTCATAGCTCTGGAATACTGCCGACCACTAAGCATATGAACCACAGTGTTCTTTTCGTGTATGGTATTCCACATATCTTCTAATTCACTACCACCCATGCTCTTGCCTATTGCTCCAAGAAAGGACATAAGGAGGTAAAATCCTCCCATTCTAACTTCAACACGCGACAGAACACTATCAGGAGGTGCTGCCAACAAAATATCAAATGACTTGTGATAGAGTGATTGATAAAAAGTAAAAAAAAATGTTTTTCACTTTCCTTGGCAGCATATACCATAGCTGTTTATATAGTGGATTGATTGTTTGGGTCATGATTTATGAAAGGTACTGGTACCAATGCAGACTTGTCATGAGATAAATGTTTGTGTGTAGACTCCATGAAACCGTTCCAACTAGGTTTATTTACAGTTGACGAGTCTGATATAAATACTAAAGCCCAGAATACATATAAAAGTCTTGTGTTGTGGGACCTTTCAGGTTCCAACTGTACACTCATATTACTTAGATCAATTGCTGTAATTTGAGACAGTCCGACAACAGACGGCTGCTTATACCAAACCATTGGTAAGTAGGATAAGGATCCTATAGTGGTCATAGTTTCTGTAGGTACGTTTCTGGGAACTGGAATTCTGTTTGGCAGTGTAGAGTGTGGAGTGACAGTTTGTACACCGCCCATTACAGGAAACAAACCGTAACCATCAAGAGTTTGTATATTACAATCGCCTTTATCAAATATGTACTGAACGTAAGTTGGTTTTTTAATATATGTTGATGAGTTCAATGTAGCAGAAGCCTCTTGCTTTAATATATCTTTATAAATGCTGCAGACACCCAAATTCAATAAAATGTCTACCCTTAGCTTAGATCCGAACACTCTATGCAGATGAATACTTAATCCGATTTGAATGGGTGATACAGAAAATCTCGGCCTAGCGGCAGCTACGATGTAATGTTGTAAGTAATTTACGGTGATAAGTATGTACATTTTGTTTTGAATTTTTTGGTAGCCCGATTTCATTAATAAAATGTGACAGTGTTTCTGGCATTATATCACGACCTACAGATGCTATTTCCTATACTGTTGGGTATGTTTCACAATTAAGATTATATGCGTGGGAGCGAATGTCTTCCCGGATAATTTTTGCTGCCATTAGCACAATCCTGTTTCTTTCATCTGTTTGATTGATTTTCTTTTCTTCATATCATTTTTCTGTTAAAATTATATCTCTGTACCCAGAAAAACAAACAACACAGCTAAGGCCAGGTTTTTTGTAAAACTCTTTTAATTTTCTTTTTAAATGTTTTTCGGAATAAGGAGCGGTTGTTGAATCTAATCTTTTCATAACATCGATCAAGCTATTTAAGGAAAACTGGCATTCCTCATTTTCTTCTCATAATCACACAAGTCAATAAACGAATCGTTAATATAATTATGAGTAGGTCGACCAGCACATATGTTTACCGTCCCTGTGATTTTTAAGTCGGGGTGCAAAAAATACTGATAGCAATTACGATAGTAACGCCCTTCAGCTACCACTAAATCTATAACCCCAATCGCAATGTTACTTCCCTTCCCCAATCATTGTCCCTGACAATATGATGCGACCTTATTGTTTCTAATATTCCTATCGTTCGAACTTTTACTAATGTTTTGATTCGTAACCAAACGAAAAAGGGACAACAAAACGATCATACCGCGGCAAGTTATTGAATCATACCTTCACCCTTCCCTCCCTTTACCATCCAGTATCAACCATTCAATTTTTAACCACTTCCCAATACAGCTTCACACTTCACGTAAAATATCATACCATTATCACTAAATCGGGTTGTTTATGATTTATTATTATTATTGTTATTATTGCTAAGGTACGTAAATGTTTTCTTGTCAATACAGTACATTTCATTTTAAAACCCTGTTTTCTTAATATTTGTGATTTTTTATCATTTGCATTATTTAATACTCTTCATACACAATTCAAATAAAAATAAAATAGTTTTGATTTATTTCATGCATCATCCATAGAACACATCACAATGGTTAATGAGTACATTTAGTATTATTAAAAATATAACTTCCACATGCGCGGGAATGAGTCGTGTTTTAACTTATTTTACGTATTCAGATAGTAATTGATAAATAAAAAAGTACTTATTAAGTATACATGGGTTACTATTGTTATTTTTTTAAATTTTATAATAAAATGAATATTAATAAAAGCAGAGTGAAGTTCAATTATATATTTGAAATTGTAAAGCTCTTTGGCGAGACATATTTTAACTTGAATTAAAGTCTGGCCGGCTGCCGGGGCTTGCGGCGCGGCTGATGGTGGCTGATGCGGGAACACTGCAGGTTTAAGGCTAATTTTCACCTTTGTTGTTCCTGTATGTACAAATGTGTAACACCCCCTTGGTGTAGTCTTATACCCATAAATAACACTCAGGTTGATTACAAGAGAGTTTTATTTTTTATTTAGAAAATAACAATACTCGAAGAGAGAGAGTGAAACATGCCTAGCGTTAGATACTGAAATCATATGAAATGGCCATTACATAAACAATACCATAATAAAAGACTCGGGACACGACCCCACCAATCACAAAGAATCCAAATACATTTATAGTTAAATTGACCTTCGTACAAATCTGTTCAGAATAATTAATATGACGAAGATAAAAATAATAACCTACAGGCTTAGGTACTTTCATAAGGGAATTAGCTCGCCGCCACCAGCGACTCTCCATTTTAAAAATAATTGACAAGGTGCCCTAGATAAAAGTTTATCACAACAGCCTTTCTGAGGTGCAATAGAAATATACAACAAAGATGCACTATAGAAAGAATTACCATAGTTAAGTAACCTAACAACTAACAAGGCTAGCAGACTAAACACGCGGACTCGCGGCCCCTGGTTTGACCAACAAAGTATAAATCTGTAATAAATTAAATCCTGAATAATAACAAGTAACACAATCATTAAACATGATTTTACTAAAGTACCAAATGGGTATAATTTAATAAATATATAGTACTTTAAAAATGGCGGTGCTTCTTCAAATTGCAAACCCATCCGTGAATCGGATATAAAGAGTAACTCTATCAGACAAATGTTTTTGGGTCCAACCGCGCAACGGTATTCCGTTGTATCATGGTCTCTAGTAAAAATCCTGCAGACCTGACAAAGGTAAACAAGGGTTAAATCTTAATCTAATATCGCCAAACAGTAATTTTGAAATCATTATGCCAAACGGAATTTTGAAACAAACAAACTAAACTTATCAAACACTAAAGTGTCTCACCTAGAGCATGTAGCGAAATGTGTACTGGCACAATACAGTCCTGCCATTTTATACACTCGATAAGAACCACGTGCTCTCAAAGCGTTGGAAGCAAGGATGGGAAGAGGGGTAAGGGCAGTGCACTGTTCTAGAACTTGCTTGCTCAGCCTCGGCTTAATTCAAACCGCCCGCCGCGCAATAGAACTGTCACTATCACAACACTCTCGTCGGCGCGCACGGATCTGCGCATGTCAACTGTCTTGTTTTTTCTTTGGGCGAGGCACACTCAGAGGCGGATACCAAACCACGGTCTTTCGGTTCAGTTGGATATTAGCCGTGCCGCGATGTGTATGTTGTGTGGAGCCTTCATCGAGACGAGCCAAATGGGGGCAGAATCGGTGAGCAAACAATCCTTCTCTTTAGATGTTGAACAAGGTTACAAATGTAAAACATGAATCTGATACGCCTTTAAAAGCTCTAAAACTTTTGTTCGAATTAAAATCTCGTAAAACTACTAACAAAACTGTAGAATACAAAAGTTTAAAAAAATTTGTTTTAAAAAACAAATTTTCACCAAATAAACGAGTTTTATGCCGGGATCACGATCAACTTAGCGTTAACTTAACGTAACTTAACGTAACGTTAGCTTAAAGTTAACTTAACGTATGTGTGATCACGATTCACGTAACTTAACGTAACAACTCGAGCCAAACATCTTCATTCTCGAGTATGATCTGTGATTTGTACTAGTTTTACAGTGATGATCTGTGATTGTTTATAGTTTTCAATCGATATAATAAATATCTATTACTAAAAATTTTTTGATAAATTTAACTTTCCTATTTTAATTTAATTACTTTGTTTCAATGTCTGATCACTAGAATTTACGCTAAAGAGTAAACATTAGTCATAATACCAACAAATGAGTTACTAAATATCCCTGATGACGTCACTCGCATAATGA
>CABFWB010000664.1:233525-247141 GCA_902151455.1 Timema bartmani | reverse complement strand
TAATAATAATAATAATAATAATAATAATAATAATAATAAGCATTGGGGGAGCGGGTATTTTCCCACTCACCCGCTCCCCTAGGGTGCACCCCTGGTGTATAGGCAAAACTCACGCGGCCACCCCATGACCCCCACTACCGTGTAATTATCACTAAAAACAGCCACGACTCGAACTCCTTGTTCCGAGAGAAAAGTCTTTATATGAGGACATGAGTCATCCCTACCTACATATGAGTCACTCCCTCAGTCCTGGCGTGACTCTTGACCCACAATCACCTGCGTGCTTCACATCAATACAACTTGAAAACATGGAGAGGCTTCTTTATAGTCTGAGTCACCATTGGAACAAGTCAACTTTATAGATACGTATCGTATCAACACACATATCATATCAACAAACGTATCGTATCAACACACATATATCATATCAATAAACGTATCGTATCAACACACACATATCGTATCAACACACACATATCATATCAATAAAGATATCGTATCAACACATATATCATATCAATAAACGTATAGTATCAACACACATATCATATCAATAAACGTATCGTATCAACACACACATATCATATCAATAAACGTATCGTATCAACACACACATATCATATCAATAAACGTATCGTATCAACACACATATATCATATCAATAAACGTATCGTATCAACACACACATATCATATCAATAAAGATATCGTATCAACACACATATCATAACAATAAACGTATCGTATCAACGCACATATCATATCAATAAACGTATCATATAAGCATACATATGATATCAACACACACAATCAGCACACTTATAATTTATCAGCACACGTATAATATATCAACACACATATCAACCAGCACATACAAAACATTATTTTTATCAGCACCGCATCTTACTACCTATTCAAGTTATGTACTAATTACATTAATTTGTTAGGAAGGTTTAATATAGAGGAAATGTACCCAAATTTGCGTAGAAAACCATTTAGGAAAATCCACGCTTGGTGCACAGCACCTGATCTCCTAGTCTTCGGCAGTCGTGGTCTATTGCGAGAGTAGCGCCTTAGACCATGCGGCCACCGAAGTAGGTAATAAAAAAAAAAAAAAAAGGAATTAAAGGGAAAATATCTAAAACGTTATATATCTTGCATCTCCATTCATGGTGTTTTATCCCTAAATGGTTTCCCCTTCCACGTAAATGCAGGCATGGCCCTCTGTAGACCTAGCTTCCTCATTTAAATAAATTAATGTGATAAGATTGTTCCCCTGGTTTCAATTTTACTGTTTTATAATCGAAGATTACACAAAACACTATACTTAGATAAGACGCCTGGTATGAGTAGTTTCATCTCTAAGTCAGGCGTCCTACGAGGGTTGAAGGGGGATCCCCCTGCCTCGCCAGGTTCGAGCCAGCCCGGGCATATCGACCAGGTGACAGACCCAACTGCAGCTAGTCCGGACAAAGAGCTCTGCCCCCCCTCAACGGTCGATGGCCAGCTGCGTGCGTGACCTTGAAATGAAGCAGATAGACCCGTGCGCCAACAAACACATCCTTTCCGCTTCCAGAATACTGATATACTGGGGTTTGCGGCAGTGGCGTCTCTAGGAATGTTGCCAGGGTAAACAGAGCTTGTTAAAACTGTACTTGTGATATGTCCTCACCCACTCGGGGCCCATTTGACCTCTCATGTGTGACTTCGTTCTTCTTCATCCTAAGTCAACAACCTGAAGGTTGGGGTGATTTCTACCCATCCGTAACTAGGCATGCCCTCAATCCTTAGGCTGGTTAGTGATTCCTGCGCTATCTGGTATAAATCCCATGTACTATGGGGAGTTCAGGATGTGTGTGGGGGCTCCCCGTTGTCTCCCACACGATAATTTCTATGGGCGAGAGCGAAAGAGCCCGCCAATTTTGAAAGGAAAGGTTTTTCACAGACCTTGCAGGGTTATTTTACACGCCACAAGGGACCGATGGCTTTACTCCCCCTCGCAAGAAAAATCTGTCGACCCTGGCTGGGGTTTTAACCCACGAACATTTTGAGTCCTGATGCAATTTTGATCTTTTTTTTTTTATTACTTGGTCTCGTGTCGGACTAGACTATCGAAGAAGCGGAGCTCAATCCCAGTCGGGTGCCATGAGGGTGGTTTTTCCTATATGGTTTTCCACTCTCCTTCCATGCAAATGCATTTCCTCTAAATTAAACCCTTCTTAATCCCTAACCCATAGTGTAATTAGTACAGTACATAGACGTATAACCTGAACGGGTACTAAAAAAACAAAACAAAAAACATGGAGCATTAAATGAAACACAATTTTACAACTCTGTTAATTGAGGAACGATCTGTACCCACGAACTGGCGACCAAGAGACGCATCCAGGGCAACATTGTATCCCACGTCTGCGACGGGGTTCCTCAGTTATCACTTTTTCAATTGTGTTTTATTTAATGTTCCGTACTATTCCCGAGATCTCCTTGTTCATATGTTGGTCCCGATACACTGGCGAAGATCTCAAAAATTGAGGGGTGCTTTTCCACCTCTTTTAAGAGTTAAATTTTCGTCCTCTCCTATGGAGAAATCTTGGACCATTTTCAAAACCAGTCCAATCAAACCCAAAACTAAATAAACCTCTACTGAAACACACACTTTCTCTGTGGTATGTCTGCGTCGTAACAAACTATGGGACCCAGTCCAGTCGCAGACGCGCCGAGGGAATCCTACCTTTATGTTGGTCATCAGAATGTCCGCGGACCGCTAGCTTAGATTATTATACCTAACATTTCAGTCTCCCCTTTACGTTAGCTACCTATTATACAACTTGAAAACATTTTTTTTTTCAGATTGATTCTAAAGTCTCCGTACATAGCCCTACGTATAGTATGGTTCTGGTAAGAAGAACAGTAGAGGTTAGTTAGTAAAACCATGTCAATATATTCATACATCAAATCATGTTGTCTGCTGCCGTCACATTTGATCGATATTATGAATACCTATATAATAACAAATATTATTAGTAATGTGTTATCAAAGTGGGCCGTAAAGAAATGTTTGAATTTTCTCAACAGTTCTTCCAACCAAAATCAGGGTCTTGTATCACGTGATCACAAGCCGGCAAGTTTACCGAATGGCAATTTTTCGAAAATTAATTAAGCAAAAATAATTTTTTTCTGAAACAAATTTTTCGTTCTAGAAATTCTCCGAAAATGAATTTACCTCAAATCTGTTTTTCAAAATAAATGTTTCAAAAAGGAGTTTTTCGAACGAGAAGTTTGAAGTATAATAAAATTCTACCTTACGGGATCGAACCACAATCTATTGCAAGAGTAACGCCTTAGACCATGCAACCACTGAAGCGGCTGATAATCTTCATGCACTTATTCATAGAATAGTGTCCTAGAAAGGACCTGTTTGAATCCCATGTGATGCATTCAGCGCTCCGTACATCCCCAGGGTCTCGACATGTGGGCAAGATGCCAGGCACGGGGGTACATCCGGCAACCACGCTTACCAAACTTGGCAACACTGCAGCGGCACACCCAGGGGAGGTCAAACTAACTAGTCGCCAGAATACAAACTGTAAATATATTTTGTCATCGCGTTCTTGAACAGGATGTCCAGCCAAACGCACAAACATCACGCCAAAGGTAAAATATTACGGGAAATGTATCCACATTTGAGTAGGATNGCCAAACGCACAAACATCACGCCAAAGGTAAAATATTACGGGAAATGTATCCACATTTGAGTAGGATGGTCAACCATTTAGTAAAAAAAAAAAGGCACACCAAACCATGATATCACCTCACATCTCCCTAACACTGGAAATTTAGTCTATAAGCATGATGCGTTAAGCCATTTTACCACGATTGTGGGTAATTTTGGATTTGAATCGATGGAATAGTGATAGAATTTTAAATGAAACATTCGAAACCCCCGTGGGATTAGAACTGAGTCACATGGTCTTAACTCGTTCCTCACGCATTAGTCTGGATTATCGCCAACGGGGTTAGAATTCCGGTCGGCTGTATTATACTATAAATTATTTCCTCCACCCTCGCCACAAATACACACATTTCTAAATAACTTACTCACCCTGCCAGCGTTTACATGGGTACCACAAACGGGTACCTGTTTTTAATTTGAGGTGCTTAACGCGCACTTTTTTTAAACCAATATCAGCATAAGATACATTGAAGAGACAACATCCAGCCCCCAGCCGTTAATTTACCACTGCGAAAGAGAAAACCCACATTTCGTCAATGATAAATTTTTCGGCCATGCCGGGAATCGAACCGGAAACCCTTAACTCGGTAGAGATAAACTACTGGATTAAGGTGCCAGACCAGAACAGGTTTATACATTCTATGCACATAAGAATTTGAAAATCTGAATTGAAAATACCAAACAGTGCTAGATTATGTATTATTCCCATCCATCCTTAAATCCAAAACACATTTTTTAATTAATTTTTACTGAAGTTTCTAAATACCAATCTTGAGTTTAAGTTAATTTTCCCTGTTTAACTATTCTGCCCGCGTGTCCCACGGATATCAGGGGGTACAATGATCCCAATTACAAATGGCAGGAAGGGGTGGGTGGGGGGAAGCATCGCTCAAGCTCATTCCCAGAATTTACTAAAGGTGTTAAAAAAACTATTATAATATATTCCTTAAATTAAATTCAGTGTTGTCTAGAACCTTATTTTGTGCTATCTTTCAACCAGTTCCAAAAACAAATGGGAATATTACACGAAATGAGAAGTAATCAAAACTGGTTTAGCAATCATGTTTAATTTTCAATAATAATTCATAATAAAGTATGATTCTAGTATACAAAGCATAATCATTTAATTAGCATGAAGATCACTAGTAAACCTTATATTCATTCAGTCTTAATTTTTCCCAATTTAGGAATGTAAAATTATAATCAAACATAAGAAAAGTGCTTTATTTATTCTTCAACTTCAAAGAATACAAGCGCATATCGTTATAATCTTCAATTTCTTAAATTAGTGCAAAAGTATAAAAAAAAATATAGAAAAGTCATGGAAAGTTTACACAAGAAATATTAATCCAAAATATATATAGAAATTAATGCCAATCGTTAACCATTTCTCAAACAGGGTCGCATACAAAAAAAATATACAATTGGTCATTGGAAATTTTGATGATTTTTTTTAAAAGTTTGTGACGTACTTAGTTCTCGTCTACTTCGGCTTCCTGTTCCTCGTCGAACTCTGCATCTTCGTCGGCGGTGGCCTCCTGGTATTGCTGGTATTCTGAGACGAGATCATTCATGTTGGACTCTGCCTCGGTGAATTCCATCTCGTCCATGCCTTCACCCGTGTACCAATGCAAGAAAGCCTTCCTGCGGAACATGGCGGTGAACTGCTCGGAGATTCGCTTGAACAGTTCTTGGATAGCGGTGGAGTTGCCGATAAACGTGGCAGACATCTTCAACCCTCGGGGAGGAATGTCGCACACGGCAGTCTTCACGTTGTTGGGGATCCATTCGACGAAGTAGCTGCTGTTCTTGTTCTGGATGTTCAGCATCTGCTCGTCAACTTCCTTCATGGACATGCGTCCACGGAAAACTGCCGCGACGGTGAGGTAACGTCCGTGCCGGGGGTCGCAGGCGGCCATCATGTTCTTCGCGTCAAACATCTGTTGTGTCAGTTCAGGGACTGTGAGGGCTCTGTACTGTTGGGATCCCCTGGAGGTCAAGGGGGCGAACCCGGGCATGAAGAAGTGCAGGCGAGGGAAGGGCACCATATTGACGGCGAGTTTTCGGAGGTCGGCGTTCAGCTGGCCGGGGAACCTGAGGCAAGTGGTGACTCCGGACATGGTGAGGGAGACCAAATGGTTGAGATCGCCGTAGGTCGGGGTGGTGAGCTTCAGAGTCCTAAAGCAGATGTCGTACAAAGCTTCGTTATCGATGCAATAAGTCTCGTCTGTGTTTTCTACCAGTTGATGGACTGACAGCGTCGCGTTGTAGGGTTCGACGACTGTGTCGGATACTTTGGGCGAGGGGACAACTGAATATGTGTTCATGATCCTGTCAGGGTATTCTTCGCGGATTTTGGAAATTAGGAGCGTGCCCATGCCAGAGCCGGTGCCGCCGCCCAGGGAATGTGTCAACTGGAATCCTTGCAGGCAATCACAGCTCTCGGCCTCCTTTCTGACAACGTCCAGGACGGAGTCCACCAGCTCGGCACCCTCCGTGTAATGACCCTTGGCCCAGTTGTTGCCCGCGCCGCTCTGACCGAACACAAAGTTGTCTGGCCGGAAGATCTGTCCGAAAGGTCCAGATCGGACCGAGTCCATGGTGCCGGGTTCGAGGTCAACGAGGATGGCCCTGGGCACGTATTTACCACCGGACGCCTCATTGTAATACACGTTTATCCTCTCGAGCTGCAGGTCTGAGTCGCCATGGTAGGCACCGGTTGGGTCGATACCGTGCTCGTCGGAGATGATCTCCCAAAACTGAAACAAGACATTCAATACATGTGACTGTCAGCCTTCATTATTCAGACATATATTTGGACCTAGTAGAAAAAATGACAGAAAATATAAATCAAGCCCATTTGACTCTTCGAGAATACTGAAGGTTTGGAAAGAAAATTGAGATAGTAAAATTCTGGAAAAGGGGTTAAATAGTGAAGAAACTTTACCTGTTCGGGTTATACGACTATGTACTAATTATGTTAATGGTTTTAGGGATTAGAAAGCTCATAGTGAGAGGAAGTGTAGCCACATTCACGTGGAGGAATAGTGTGCGGGGGGCCTCAGAATATTCGACCGAGTAACTTCCCAGAATTATCTGCGTGAAATTTATAAAATATCTAGTTTTGTGACCCTTAATTCAGTCTAACAAGTTTGCTAATTGATGTAAGTCCTAGGTTTCAATTTCAGGCAAGGACAAAATGTATTACTGTTCCATAATGTTTGTTCCCTTTGGTAAAAGTGGCGTATGCACAGATGTTCGGTTTAGAAACAATATAAGGCCAACAGGTTCTACGGTCTGTCAAGTTATATTTACGAGAGAATGCTAATTAAATTACATGAAGTAATGTCACGTTTAAATATAGCTGTGATGACACCTATTCAGGTGGAATTGACCGTCTTAAAAGAGCGGTAAAAACTGCCCTATGTACATTTTATTAAAATAGTTTAACGATCCTCTTAGATTTTCATTCGATAAGGCAATTCTTATAACACTTTCTGATCGATAAACTTCCCAGAAACAAGAAAGTAAAAACCTAGCTAGATTAATTTTCCTCCAATAATTAAGTTTAAATATACTAACCCTTATTATCAAATGCTATTTAGTAAAATGTTAAGATAGCTTGGTTTTTGTAATTTATTAGCATCCTTATAATAACACTGTTTCAGATGAATCGTTTACAAGTGAGTTACAATTGGGAGACCAAAGACTACAGTATGTTTTCTTTCCCCATCTACTACTAGTTCTGACCATGCGGATATATATTAATTACGGTAGTGTGATTAAAAAAAGGCTGAGAAATCACTACATCAAGATTTCAACTCCTGAATCCTTCATAAATGTATAATGTATATTAATTAGTAATACAAAATTTACTGCAGTAAAATGCTCCAATACAGATTACTCCATGGGAAACTTCTGTGGCATTGAGAATTTATATTTGTATAAATTTGTCAACCCAAATTACAAATATGGGTCTTTTCGTTAAAAAAATAATAAAAAATATAGGTTTTACTAGCCAGAGTAAATTTTTACCAACTCCACCCAAAACTGCTACACACTCAAAGACTCCCCAAACCAGGTAGAATATGACGGTTAAACTACTAACGGTACACCCAACCACGACTCGAAACCTGACCTTATCACAAGCAAACCACTAATTTGATTTATATAAACCGGGTACCCACTGATGCGGGTCCAAGTACAGTTAAAGTTTGGTACAAGCAGTTAAGGTCCAATACAGCGAGTTTCCAATGGTAGGCAAGTAGTTTGTTTTGTTGAGCGTGAAGTTTATACCATCTACATGGCTTTAGGTTGTAAAATATGCGCTCGTCTTATGTTCAAAACCAAACAGTTTTATTTACATTAAAAAGTTTGTGGAAGTTTGTTTAATGCTCCCAACATATGCAATAGTTGGATCAATAAAAGGTGACCTGGTGGTCTAGGGGTAAGGTATCAGACTTCTATTCTGGGGGTCCGGGGTTCAATCCTAGGTCCTGGCACAGTATTTATCTGATTGCCAAACCCTTCCTTCACCTCTGACAAGACGTGTATTAATCACAACTTGTGAATGTGAGGAGTGCCAGTCCTACCACCGTGGTTCGGATCCTCCGTTAAACTGTAGGTCCTCCATTTCATCTCGCAATCACCCTACCATTACACATTAGCTTAAGTTCGTACAAACCGAACGGGTAGTAAGACGCGGTGATAATAATATATCAATAAAAGACCAGTATTCTCGGGGAATGTCGTCAGACAAGTTCTATCATCCATGCTAACAAGGTCGAGTCGTGAAATCGAGCAATGAAATTCGATCCAGGGACCCTGACAAAAGGAGTAGACGTCACAGTCAACTTCACCCATGTTGCCAACTTTAAAATAAACAAAATGGTTGACACCGTGTCACTCAACATTTGAACCAAGTTCCACCAATTTACGTCAGTCCATATTTGTTTTAAAATGCTACTGTGGTAAAACCCCGATCTCCCATCTCCGAAAATCCAGTCTAAACAAATGTGACGCATCAGATACCGCGGTCTATACGGGTTTAAAAAATATCCTACATCTATCCATGACACAATAATGCTAAATAGATTACGGGCCAGAAAATTGGTCGGCGGGCGGGTTGCCTACCGCTGCGTGAATGGGATCAATGTCATTTTCAAATCAATCTTTTGTATGCTTTTAAAAATGGATCAGCGAAAAAAGGGTGAGTGGTTATAAAACACTACGGGTTCGTTTAAAATAAATTTGATAGACATTAATACAAGCTCAGAGAGAGAGAGAGAGAGAGTTAATGTCCTTTCAAGCTAGGATATTCTGCTCACGAATATTGTGCATGGGTAGGTATTTACCAGACAAGCCTCTTATGGACACAACGCGCTATCCAACTCATGACGTCACATCTGGTCATTACCCGCACACCACACCTACTTGAAACGAGATGGCCAACACTCGAAATGTAGCCGTAAGAAAAGAGAGCTTGTCAAACTTCAGGGGGGGTTTGCAAAAGTGTTCTAATACCTGCAGTTTTCTATCTTATCCTTCTTAAAATGTTTTATGGAATATGACAATTTTTTTAAAGTACCATGTCTTACTTTACGCTCACTCGATACACCCAACCAAGAGTCAAACCTCGATCTTCCAGTCATCGGCAGAGAATAACGACTTAAGCCATGGGGCCATTCACCGACTTTTAACAAGCTTTCCCTGCCTTGAAACCATCGCGAACTTTCATAATCTGACATCTAAAAGCTACTAGATCTAATTTCTCGTAAAATATATGTCATGTCTTCAGCTGTCACCTTTGACGGATATCAATAGCTATAAAAGCAAATGTCAAGTGTATCTTTCAATGATAATTCAATGGATCACCCAGAAAATTCTTGGGGCAAGGTAAGTACCCTGCATGCTACCCTTTGGAAACATCACGGATATATAAATAGGAAAGGAAAATTTAGCAAGTATCAACATTTATAAACCAGCATTGAAATTAGTTAAGAGTCTGTTCATGATAGGTTTTTACCTGAATGAAAGTTTGAAAATCATGCTTAGGTTTTGGGCTACCAACACTTTAAGAGATCACTTTTGTTAGAAATGTTAAGTTTAATTACCTGTTATATTTTACATTTAAAATAACGTAAATTTAGTTATCATACTATTTCATTACTTTTAATAATTTATTTTTACCCAGTCCGAAACAATATTTTAAACACAATTAAAAGTACTTATTCTTCGTTTTGGAATATTATCTATGATTTTTGATAGTGCATTAATACCTTTTAATACAGGCATTATAATTTACTTGGAAAAGAGAAAATACTTACATTTTTTGTATATATCATAGATTATTTTATCGTATTTCGAAATATTTAACTGAATAAAATATATTTATCCACTGCTTGGGTGGATCATTTTAAAGCTATGTTCGTTAGTAGTTTTTGTGAGTGGTGTGAATATTAATTTTTTCTAAGTGGAATAAAATGGCCTAAATTACTGTGATTAACTATCACATTCATATATTACCATCTGTTTTCATTACAGTTATCCAAAGTAATAGATGTCAGCTGTTGGCGTAGTGATATATATTAGGGACTACTACTAGTAACATTTCGAACTGTCATCCAAGTAAACAAAGTCGCGAATGAATTATACTCTAAGTTTTATCTATTTTTCAGAGTTGAACCTCAAACATGATTATCCTGTGGGAATTCAAAACCTGTCTTTTTAAAAAAAAATTAAATACATATCGATGGTCCAGCGCTGCGTTAAGAGAGCTGCTGGTAATATAACGTTTAAAGAGGCTTCGCCTTTCTAATCTTTTTGAGATTTATTGCAAGCACTCAGCATTGCGAACTAGCCATCTTCAACCCGGGAAATAATAACCTCTTTAGTTTACTAGACAAAATTTGCTGTCTAGAATAATCCTTACCATTTGACACACCAAGTTTATTTGCGCCTAGGCGAGTAAAAACTTTTTTCATTATGGTCAGAAATTGTGAAGGTTGCGATTATTTTTGTTAGCACCATGTCTCGAGAGCCGATCGGGTTATACGCCTTTGTACTAATTACACTATTGGGTTAGGGATTAGGAAGGTAGAATTTAAAAGGAAGTGCACCCACATTTGATGGAGCAAGAGTGACAAACCACGAAGTTAAAATTTATCTCCACACTAACAATTAAAATAAGAAAAAAATTTCGATGATACGTTCAGGGATAAAGATACATCCTTACATTGTTAAAGTAGTTGAAAAAAAAAGAATTTAAACGAGGTGTCAGGAGGAGTAATTTAAAAAAATATTTTAGGATATTTAGAGAGCCTAGAGTAATAAAAAGGTAGAGCACTACTGGTCTATTGCTCAATGTAGTTCTAGGATGTTCTCTCTCTCCACAAAAATGTGGGTACATTTCCTACAAAAAATCCCTCATTCATGTTCCATTATCGTAACCTAATTGGGTATGAAAGCGTTCAAAAATAATATCAAAAGTGACAGCAACACATCACCTTGACTTTAGTTTGATGTCAGACTGAAATATTACCATCAACATACGTGTGATTAATTGTGAATCCTGCAATTATAATTGTCTGTCAGCTTTAATTATGTCCAAACAAAGCAGTCAATAGAACTTCGCTTAAGGCGAATGCTGCTTTAATTATGTCCAAACAAAGCAGTCAATAGAACTTCGCTTAAGGCGAATGCTGCTTTAATAATTTCTTTAAACTAAACACGACTTGGATTAGTATGCAAGGACATGACCACCTTGTCTTACTACCTGTTCAGGTTATATGCATATACACTAGTGTGTTAGGGATGAGGGAGGTAGAATTTAGATTAAGCGCACCAGCATTTGCCTGGAGGGAGGAGTTGAAAACCATTATAATAGCCTCTTATACCCGACTGAGATTCGGACCCCGATCCTCCTGTCATCGGCAGTCTAGCTCAACACGAGTGTGACGCCTTAGACCACGTGACCACCTAAGCAAGTTAATATTTTAATAGGTAAAGCAACTCGTGAGATAATGTCACTTTTGATAGATAGTATCAACACTTATAAAATACTAATGAAGTAAAATGTTAGGCTACTATAGACAGTACAAGGCTCGGTGTATCGGTCTAATGTAAACCAAAATTGAGTTATAAATTAAACGGTTAAAGTATTTAAATTTGCAAACTCCTCTAAAAAGCAAGGAAAAGAAATCTCGAGCCCAATCATTGAACGTGCTCGTTTTCAACAGAACGTACCCGTACCCACAAGTCAACCGCGATCAAGTTAGATCTTGTTGACTGGCAGGACAATGGCGAGCCATGAAGTTGCCCTAACACCCCTCTACTAAGTGGCACACTAGAGAACTCTACAACAGTATACGAGAGTTTCTCACGATCAGAAAGAACCTGTCACACTTATTACAATCTCACTAAATTTATCTCATGTAAGCATATAAACCGAACAGGTAGTAAGACGCGGTGCTAAATATTCTCATTGTACTGTAGTATATCCTTTGTTTATCAAACAAAATATGGCGTACCCCATTTAAAATAAGTTCTTAAGCACCGTGACTTATTACCAGTACTACTACGCTGTATGTACTAAATTACACTAATTGTTTTAGGGATAAGTAATGTTATATTTAAAGGAAGTGAACCCACATTTGCGTGTTGGGAGTTTGGAAACACACCTGCCCGACATTCGAACCAACATCCCCTAGTCTTTATTGCGGGAGTAAAGCCTTGCCACCGAAGCGGGTAACTGCTAGTCACTACAAGTTTTATAAAAAATAAATGGCCTTCAAGAAAAAGTTACCTCCCTACAAATTGGATTTAAAAATAAATAAACACATTAAACCAAACATAACTAGAAGGTCGCTATAGTTCCACCTGATTTGATCAAGTGATTGCAGTTTTATTTATAAAGCGGGTAAAGTGGATACATCTGCTGCTTTGCCGCTAAAAAACTTCCTGCCATTTGTCTAATATAAAAAAAAGCCGCCAACCGCCATTGCTATCACCCGCTTTTTTTTATGATCACTTCCCCTCCTCCCCCAAGTAACGGTCTTTTTTAACCGTCAATTTCTATAGAGTTAAGTCGTGAGAACATTTCTCCTAATTATAAGATAAACATGTAGGCTGTTTAATAAATCTAACACGAAAAATTAAGATTGCTATTTAATAATCGTCTTAACATTTTATAAAAGTAATTCAATTATTTTTTGTAATGGATACTCATACCCCATTTACTTTTTTAAAATCACCATTTTAATATAAGAACCAACCCAAAACACTTTTTACAAATTTTAGTTCACTATTATTTTTTAATTATATGTTATTGATTGACCTAATTGTAAAAAAAATCTTTGGAATATGCTTATTGACCAATTCTAGAAAATATGAGTCACTCCAATGATTATTTGTCATGAATAGACAGTCGTTAGAATTTGATGGAATATGATCGGATGATTTATTTCAACGTCTATACATTTTGAAAAAATATTGGTTCGAATTAGCCACACCCCAACAGAAACGCAACAATAAAAAAAACCTCTGAATGTGTATATTAGAAAATAACACTAATCCCGTTTGTAAATGTCTTCTTACCTTAGCTCCAATTTGGTTCCCGCACTGACCGGCTTGAATGTGAACAATTTCCCTCATGTTTCACTGCTTACAAAACTATTTTTTCCAACTACAAACGAAACTCTTCTCCTGTCTCTTCGCTTTCTGCTCACCAAGTGAACTTGTGTCTGCTTCGACCGGCGCTTCTAACGGGTTTTCTAGTCTCAGCCAACAACGCCCTTGCACGATCCTCATTGGTCGGATTTAAAAGGAGTACATGACGTCGCCAAACGAACAGCCAACTCACATCAAAAGTTACTACTACTTCTTTA
>CABFWB010000664.1:211885-232417 GCA_902151455.1 Timema bartmani | reverse complement strand
TAGGGTGATTGTGAGATGAAATGGAGGACCTACAGTTTAACGTGGGATCCGAACCACGGTGGTAGGCCTGGCATTCCACACATTCACAAGTTGTGATTAATACACGTCTTGTCAGAGGTTAAGGAAGGGTTTGGCAATCAGATAAATCTGTGCCGGGACCGAGGATTGAACCCCGGACCCTCAGCACAGAAGTCTGACACCTTACCCCTAGACCACCAGGTCACCTGTTTTCTAGTAATTATTATTTTGATTTTTTCCTACCATGTTTCTGTTGTGGTGTGGATTATTTAAACAAATTTTTCACCCTATATATATATATATATATGAAGTATTACTCCTATGTACCAAATGCGTGAATGTGTTAGGGCTGAAGAAAGTTACATCTCGAAGAATTGTACCCGCATTTGCGTGGAGGGAAAAGGGGAAAACATTTAGGGTAAAACCACCCAGTCCAGGCCAATGCAAATATGATGCCTTTAGAGACCATTAAATTACCCAAACCCGCTTCGGTGGCGTAGTTGGCTAACCCTTGTTTGGCGTTTAGCCAGACTGCCGAGGACGGGGAGATCGAGGTTTGAATCTCAAGTCAGGTGAACTGGGGGTAGTTTTTCCACTCTCCCTCCACGCAAATACGGGATCACTTCCTCTATATTCAACCTTCCCAATTCCTAACTCATTAGCGTAATTAGTACTTAAGCGTATAACCAGAACGGGTAGTAAGATGCAATGCTAAATTTAAAAAAATACCCAAGTAATTAAAAAACTAAACTCTTTTTTAAAAAATCCATCTACCACCGTAAAGTCCTAATTATAAAATAATCTACGTTTTGCGTGACCAGTTAATATAAAACCAGGTTTTTCATCTCATTAGTTTAGGTAAAATCTGGAAAACGCCCTTCCTTTAAAAATATAAGGATGAGAATTCATCATGTAAAGTACCAAAGCTACCTGATTTATTACGCCCTGCAGTAACCCAATTTATTTAGTAAATACTTGTGAAGTCTTATATATATTAGGACTCATCCTCTAAACCACTTTGAACCAGTATAAATGTACCCTTCAGTTGAAAGTAATATTTACATGGGATAATTTACAATAAGAAGTAATCACTGGTAGAAAACTACATTATACAGGATGTCTACCATGAGACTCCAACATTTCTAGCAGATACAGTTCAGTATAGTGGAGTTTCATGGTGGACACCCTGTATAAAACATAAATACAGAATAGTCAAGCTTTGCTAAGAATCCTTAATGTCATTTAATGGCAATCAAAATTTAAACCGGTTATAAAATTGACAGTATCTATAAAAAAAACAAAAAAACAGAACCTATCAAAATCTACAGCATGTGGCAAAAGTGTAATCTACAGAATACAATGACTTGGATTATGAATAGACTTGAAATATCTTCACGACTTTTGAACTGTCAGATAATGACCGACTATAAACAAATACTTGTAGTGTCATAGTGACAAGCATACTTACAATACTATAAGTAATGAGAGTCCATGTGTGGATAATATATTTATTTCGTGGTTCCATGGTTTTATAAAAGTTTTACAATCAATTGTAAAAACAAACAAATATCTGGTGTCCACGATTCATATATTTATTTTGCCTGAAAATGTATGCGCGCTTTTGATGTGGGTTAAAATAAAACAAAATAAATTCAAATACTCAACATATGATTAGGTTAATCAAGCACTATTATGTTGGAGCTATGATACTTATGAACTATTACGTAGGCTTTTGTCCTCGTATGCGGATATTTAATAAAATATAATTTTGGACGGTGAGTGGGGATTTGTTTTGAAACGTTTCTTTCTCGCTTCGTTACTAAAGACAATTATTTTTAATTTTAAATTATTAAATTATTAAAAAGTTATAGATTTGTAAAAATAATGGTTGAAGCCATAGTTTCAGTAGGTATTGTATAAAGAAGTGTTTGTTTTTTTCAAACATAGACTAGCATAGTTTAAAGAAATAAAAACTTTTTTTAAAAACAAAAATCTGTTTTCTGTGTTATGGATTTGCTGGAAATCTTTCAAGAAAAACGAACTAGTATTGTACAAAGTAACGTTTTCATCTACATCCTTTTTTTTATGTTACAGTTAAAACGGTTTCCATCCAATTAATTTTGTTAATAATAATAATAATAAATCACACATGACCATCTTCACGCACTGAGAAACAGTGACATTTCATGTCTTCAAGTTGGTACCTACTTCCCCGCATTCCAAACAGGTTTCCCCACGTTTTTGAACCACGGAGGGAGAACTGGAAGAAGGCCATGAAAATGGCGCCCACAGATGGGTGTTGTAGAGGTAGGTTTGTGGTAGGAGCGAGAATATTAGGAGAGGAAGGAGGGTAAAGTGGTGGAGGGATTCAAAGGACAGACAGCACCACCTTCAATCCTAGTATTTTTCACTGTACAATGCGGTGTATTCAGTATGGAATACAAATATGGCGATGGTGAAAACAATTTCCTTCAGAAAACTTGGTTGGCGTAGGATGTGTAGAAAAAAGTCCCACATTGTATATTTTTTTACTCTGACCTTGAATATCTGATGGTTTGTACCACCGAAGTTTTAATTCTTGCGGCAGTAACAAACAACAACAGTACCTGACAACTACAAACTTTTTTTTTTCCATCTCATCTTACTACCGGTCCAGGCTGTAAGCATTTAACTACGTTATAGTGTCGGGTTGATGAGGAAGGTATAATTTAGTGGATATGCACCACATTTTACGTGGGAAAACAGTAAGAACCTCGTTTGGAACGGAAAGGAAAAAACTCACTACACCCTGCTGGGATTCGAACCCCCTGATCTCCTGGTGACACAAAAACCATAGTAGATAGATTAGGTATTTGGTCCGTATGCCCTTAGATGTGGGTTTAGTTGAACTACTTTCATATATTAATACGTCAAGTCATGTGATCTGCGGCTCTTTTGAAATATATCATAAATACCTATAGGTAATATGATATATAATAATACAAACACTACCCTGTGTTGCCCTGGGTAACCACGTAATGCATTGCGTGCTTATTCCTGGCAACACTTTTCTTTGTACCAAACAGACAGAAAAAAACGCTTTATTTTAGTTCTTCCGACACAGTTTTTTTTAGCACCGCGTCCTACCACCCGTTCGGATTGTACGCCTATGTATTAATCACACTAAAGGTTTAGGGATTCAGAAGGTTTAATTAAGAGGAAGTGCACTCGCATTTGCGTGAATAGAGAGTGGAAAACCATTTAGGGAAAAAACCACCCACAGTGCACTCGAACGGAATCGAACTTCGATCTCCCAGTCATCGGAAGTCTAGCCTACAGTGAGATTAGCGCCTTAGACCATGCGGCCACCGAAGCGGGTCGTTAATACTTGGCTTTAAACGTACTACACAGTAAAATACAACCCATCTTGTCGAATTGAATAGTTCTATTCTTAGGTTTAGAGTTGTACGTAAGTGAACAACTTTATCATAAATAAACACGATCTATTCCGCCATAGCAGACACTCAAATCCTAGTTTCCGATCTACTGAGTGAGCAGTGCTACGCCGCCATTCCTCACTACTTGACCCGTCTTGTGGTTTTTAAAGAACAGATTTTGTGGTGGCCACCAAAAGAGAGAGAGACACTTGTTTGTTGTTTGTAGAAGTCTTCGTGAAAAATGTGCAGACCAGCTCCAAGTATGGTAAGTAGGACAAACATGGGGGGAATGCTCCCAAAGTTATTTATTGAATTACGAGTGGTCGAGCTTGGTTGATTCGTGTTACATGGATACTGACAGATCTTTGTTGAAGATGACGCAACCGAAACACTGACAGAGCCGGGAAATCAAAACATGTTACAGATTTTATTAAGATCGTACTAACCTGTAGAACATCTGGAATCAGTCGCTACTATATTATGATCGTACTAATTTGTATGTACCAAAGCCAGAGTTCAAACTCCCCACCCCCGTCACCGACGATTCAGTATATTGCGGAACTGATGTTTGTGGGTTCAAACCCAGGTGAGGTCGACGGATTCATCTTGAGCGATAAAAACCCGTGACACATCTTGAGATAGTTCTATCCAGTCCACCTCATTACACCCTACCTCCCTCAGGTTCATTATCATATTATCCTCCCATCTACATTTAAGTCCTCGCACTGGGTTTACCAATCTGTAACTTGAACACAGTAATTCTAGATTCTCCCATTCACACTGCATGTCCTGTCCACCGAGATCTACGAGACTTGACTATCCTAACAATGTCCTGAGACAGAGTATTAGCATGCATTTTGCCAACTCTATTATTTTCCTACTTTCCAATCTAATATCGTTATTGCCAGTTAAAATTGCTCCTATATTTAAACTCATTAACCCTGTCAAATGATATGTTGTTCGAAGTAATCTCTAAATTATTGTCCCCAATCTGTGTTCTCTGTGTGATCATATACTTAGTCTTTATATTCTATATAAAATATATATACAAATATATGTTTATATGTAAATGTGGACTATAGATACCTTCTTGTTCCCCCTCTACGTCATAAAGCCTTGTTAAAAGCTCAAACTTCTATTGTGACTTCAAGTAACCTGGGATCACTTCACTTCACTTTATCTGCATGTTTATTTGGTTTATTTGAAGACTAAACTCAAGGAGTCGAGTGGCTTCACTTCTAGAGATGTTCAACTACAGTTGAGTAGGTGACCTGGTGGTCTAGGGGTAAGGTGTCAGGCTTCTTTGTTGAGGGTCCGGGGTTCAATCTTCGGTCCCAGTACGGATTTATCTGATTTCCAAACCCTTCCTTCACCTCTGACAAGACGTGTATTAATCACAAACTTGTGAATGTGTGGAATATCAGGCCTCCACCATGGTTCGGATCCCACGTTAAACTGTAGGTCCTCCATTTCATCTCACAATAACCTTAACATTACACATTAGCGTAAGGGCGTATAACTCGAACGGGAAGTAAGACGCTTGAATAGGCCTACTTGAGAATATAAACCAACTCAAAAATCTTTAATTTCACTTTTCTTTCTTCAAGACTTTATTTTTTTAACTTTTGTGTATCCTCTCATTCGTGAACGCTCATATCAAATGCTCCAAGAGCTTATTTGCTCTAACGAGTTAGTTGAAACATTTCTTCCTAGTAATAATAGCGTTGTTTTTTTAAAACTAATTACCTAACATAGGAAGGAAGTTTGTTAATTTGACGAAAAGGCTTCTTTAGGTAGTAAGTCAAATTGAAAAATATCAAAAATTATATTCTAGCTCTGTAGAAACTTTTACAAACTTCAACTGTAATTAAGGTAAAATTTATTTAACCCCTAGTCATAAAAAGAGAGAGAAAACACAAATAAACTTTTAAAAAATGTATAATTTAACGAACACGATTATATTACAAGTTGACTCTCGAGCCAGAGCCAATGAAAAGTTAAATAATGTTTCAAATAACACATTTGTTTGTTTATTAGATTAAAATTGTGTGAATTTAGAGATAAGTATTACAATTACTAAATAACTCTCACATACCCTCAATATTATTATTAGCACCGCGTCTTACTACCCGTTCGGGTTATACGCACTTACGCTTAATGTGTAATGGTAGGGTGATTGTGAGATGAAATGGAGGACCTACAGTTTAACGTGGGATCCGAACCACGCTGGTAGGCCTGGCATTCCTCACATTCACAAGTTGTGATTAATACACGTTTTTTCAGAGGTGAAGGAAGGGTTTGGCAATCAGATAAATCTTTACCGGAACCGAGGATTGAACCCCGGGCCCCCAGCACAGAAGTCTGACACCTTACCCCTGGACCGCCAGGTCACCATATACCCTCAATAAACACACCACATACCCCAGGTTAAAAAACCCCAACTCACAAGAAAAGGCCTAGTTGGTGTTTAATGATTACCATTGTAGTTGCTAAGACGGCCTTTGTCCTCACATACTCTCTCCAATACAATACCGGTAAACTTCCCCTTAAATTACCTTCCTCACCCCTTAGATTAAGTTGTTAGCATCCCTTCTACTGAACACAATACCTTATTTTAAATCTGCAAATAAAATAGCGGCCAGAACTGAGAATAATATATTATTTGACTTATTTCGCCACCAAATGAAGACTAAATTGCGTTTACAATCGGGATTTGAACCAGAATTTCAAATTGTGGGTCAGTCAGGGGATGACTCTCAACCATTCTAACCGTATTTGTACAATAAGACAAAGGGAATGTGTGGGTATTATTAATTCCATAAGATTCCCAATTAATTACTTTCCTAGTAATTAAATAGTAATACAAAAATACATTATTAATAAGAAACTCCAAAACACGTTCCCTCGCTCAGGCCATGTTCTAAGTTTCAAAAACAGTCTTGTTTGGCGGAACAGCCTATTCTAATTATTTCAGGGGCTGAGACTTGGAGCGCAAAACCAGCACACAAACATCGTGGTCATCACAGCAGGCCCAACTCGTCTTCCGGCTCGCGCGAGGTATTATGGGAGTAAGAGGAGTAAGAGGGAATAGAAAACACCCACGATATGACAGAAACGTGTGCAGTACATTCGTATTTGAATGATTACTCGACATTTCCCGCGGTGACGATGGGGGACAAAGTTTCTTGTTAATAAATACAGTTTGTCCTTATTATGACAGAATGAAGATTTGTGAACAGTTCTTAGCTGTGGAGCCATTCTAAAATGGTCAAAAACGACCTTTTCAATGCAGTTTTAATCCAAATATATTTAATATTTCAACAATGTTCAGCATTAGGAACTTCTATTAACTCTTTATCTCCATTAATATTTAATCAGAAATCATCCCCGTGTAATATTGTTAGTGTAAATCTACCATTTCTAGTCGACTGTATCACAGAGTTGATTGACATGTGATGCACGATCTTGTTATCATCTCTAGAACTACCTAGATAGACTTACCATCTAACTCTGTCGATGGGCTTATCAAATATAATATAACATTTTTACAGCATAGGTTCACTGATCCTCAAAGAACTGTTCTGACGCATTAATCCACCCTCACGTCTTTTACCAAAGAGTGTGTAGGTTTAAACATATTAGCGCCACGCAACATTTTGATTGAAACTACGATACGATAACTTACCTGTTGTTAAATCATTCCTTCACGCTGAGGTCGACATCACAAGGACGAAGCCCTCGTTTGAATAGCCCGTAAATGTCACCCCTTAATCTACTCAACCAATCGTGGACGCTATCTCCTAGATGGAGAACAGATTGAGTGGCAAGGACAAAACCGCCCAACCACCCATTCAGCTATTATTATAATTGTGGGGGGCTTTTATGTTGCTTTTGTGCCGTTTCCTCCGGCGGGCTACGTCATGGGATGGTACTACTCTATGTTTCTGATGGACAGATTGCTCTGCAAGGACGTTTCGCTGAGTTTCCGTGCAGCGAGATGGGATGATCACTTTGGAAATATCTCCTATATCTCCTATATCTCCGGGAGAGCTAGGCGAGCCATTAGTACAGTCCAATCTTCATATAAAGAACCTTATCTGACAACTGTAAAAGTGGCTACATCTACATTCACTAATATATTTGTAACAAGGTACGGTAAATTTGGATATACACATACAAAAGGAAAAAAACACAATATGACTTTAAAAGTGAAAAGAAGAACACAGTTCACACTTTACACTGCTGCTACTGGACAAAAAGGTTATGGCTGCCTCTTAAGGAGAAATCTATCATTATCGTTATATTTAGCACCTCGTCTAACTAGCCGTTCGGGTTATGTACCAATTGAGCTTATGTGCTAGGGATGAGGAAGATTAAAACTAGAACAAGTGTAACTGCGTTTGCGTGGAGGAAGGTTGGGAAAACATTTAGGAAAACCCACCCTCAATACACCTGACCAGGGCCTGAACACCGATATCGTCGGCAATACAGTAATTTATGAGAGTGATGCCTAAAGAGATTTATAGACCAAGTTGTATCAATGTTGTTATTATTATTGTTATTAGCACCGCGTCTTACTACCCGTTCGATTTATACGCACTTACGCTAATGTGTAATGATAGAGTGATTGTGAGATGAAATGGAGGACCTACAGTTTAACGTGGGATCCGAACCACGGTGGTAGACCTGGTATTCCACACATTCACAAGTTGTGATTAATACACGTCTTGTCAGAGGTGAAGGAAGGGTTTGGCAATCAGATAAATCCGTACTGGGACCGAGGATTGAACCCCGGACTCCCCAGCACAAAAGTCTGACACCTTACCCCCCTAGACCACTAGGTCACCTATCTGGCGTTAATGATAAAGAGGAACAAAGGTCATAACTTTATGACTGCTCTGCATTAATTTAAATGTTAATAAATTAAAACAATTTTAATAAATCAACAAAGGAATTGTGGGCGATACTGTCTTCTGAAGATTAATCATCATCATCAAAGAAAAAAGGTCTATGAGGGATTGACCAGAGGAAACAGGATTTTGCACAAAATGTATTTATTCCTTACATCGACTCAGTGTAACGTAATGAACTAAACTGAAAAAAAAAAACATATCTCAGAACTGCGTGTTTCAAGGTCAGTAAGAACAAGTTCATGTGAAGCCAAAATACTCATTTAGTGCCAAACAGTGATTATGTGCTGTTTAAATGTTTGGCCGAAAGGTACTCGTCAAGTGCCCGTGTTTATGAAGTTCCCTCTCACTCTTTCTCTGGGCTTGACGTAGTAAGGTAAGAGAAGGTTGGCACGATACTCCATTTTACCTCTTTACGTTTCGACACATATAAATTACTATCAAACATATTCTGTCACGAATTGCTGCAGTGAGAAACGCGTCAGTTTTGGCGCATTGTACACTCTCGAAGAAAAAGAAGTACACCAGACCTCGCCGGTTAAGGTGGGGATGTAGGAAACAAGAGAAAATGTCGGTGTTTTTTGCACTTTTTATAGTAAAACTATTTTTTGTCAAAATAAATAAAACATTTCTCCAGTATAAAGATAAGAGTTTAATTTTCTTTACTTGGTGATATCAACAGTTGTTGATGAATATTTGTTATGAGCATACTAGCGTTAGATGACAAACCTTTTTATTTTTAATGTTGTCGTTAAATTCCAGAACACTCTCGACAGATATTCAACAACTGTTGATATCAACATGTCAAGAAAATTAAACTATATGTTTCTACTGATGCAATATTTGACGTATTATGACCAAAAAAAAAGGTGTTTTGATACAAAAACTGCAAAAAAAAACCCACTTCACATGTAAGTGTATTTTGGTTGATATTTAACCAATGAATGTGTTTTTGTTTTTTTTCGATACGTTTAGTATCTGTTCGTATTCTACGCATACGTTAATTACGCCAGTGTGGCCCAACTGGCGGTCCGTGGACCAGATGCGGCCCTCACAATACACTAGAAGAAAATTAAAGGGAACCCCCCCGGCGGCAGATGCGAAATAGTCAATTATTAAAATAAACCTATATATTTATTTAAATAGGTCATGATATTGCATTTTATTATGCATTTATTTGATAAATAAAAATATGTATAAATATATATATTTACAATGCTAAGTTGTTTTGTGAAAATGTGTGCGTGCCTATTTCATAGGACAGTTTTGGGAGATTGATAAACATTTTTGGCAGTAAAATTTTAACGATTCTACCAACAAAAAATACAGTTTTGAATAAGTACTGAAAATAATGTTTTTTCAGCAAGGCGTCTTACTACCCGTTCGGGCTATACGCTTATGTGCTAGTTACGCAAACTGGCTAGGGATGAGGAAGATTACATTAAGAGGAAGTGTACCCGCATTCGCGCGGAGGGAGAGTGGAAAACCATATTTGTAAAAAACCACCCCTCAATACACCCAACCAGGATATGAACCTTGATCTTCTCCATCATCGGCAGTCTACTCTACTGCGAGAGTAGCGCGTTAGACCAGCAGTTTTTCTTTCTACTGAACCACTTAGAAGTATTATCTATTGTGTAAAAACAAAACCACTTGACTTTAAATAAATACAACATATTAAAAATTACATCTTGACTACCTGTGTGATGTCATCCAGGTGAATTCAATGACGTCACTTCCTAAACGAGCCAGACCTAACGACTTCCTGTTCTGCTCCCTTGCCTCGAGACAATCAGACCCCTCCTTCAGAGGCCCTGAACAACTTCTCGTGACATTTGGAACTAAACTACTGAGGTACTGTTATGTAGGTGATGTGTCGAGCAAAGGCAACATACAGTCAAATAGGAGCAATATCTTCTTAGCAGTGTTGCCAAGTGATGTGTCGAGCAGAGGTAACATACAGTCAAATAGGAGCAATATTCTCTTAGCAGGGTTGCCAAGTAGGTAATAAACTACTGAGGTACTGTTATGTAGGTGATGTGTCGAGCAAAGGCAACATACAGTCAAATAGGAGCAATATCTTCTTAGCAGTGTTGCCAAGTGATGTGTCGAGCAGAGGCAACATACAGTCAAATAGGAGCAATATCTTCTTAGCAGTGTTGCCAAGTCGGTAATAAACTACCGAGGTACTGTTATGTAGGTGATGTGTCGAGCAAAGGCAACATACAGTCAAATAGGAGCGATATTCTCTTAGCAGTGTTGCCAAGTAGGTAATAAACTACCGAGGTACTGTTATGTAGGTGATGTGTCGAGCAAAGGCAACATACAGTCAAATAGGAGCGATATTCTCTTAGCAGTGTTGCCAAGTAGGTAATAAACTACCGAGGTACTGTTATGTAGGTGATGTGTCGAGCAAAGGCAACATACAGTCAAATAGGAGCGATATTCTCTTAGCAGTGTTGCCAAGTAGGTAATAAACTACCGAGGTACTGTTATGTAGGTGATGTGTCGAGCAAAGGCAACATACAGTCAAATAGGAGCGATATTCTCTTAGCAGTGTTGCCAAGTAGGTAATAAACTACCGAGGTACTGTTATGTAGGGGATGTGTCGAGCAAAGGCAACATACAGTCAAATAGGAGCGATATCTTCTTAGCAGTGTTGCCAAGTCGGTAATAAACTACCGAGGTACTGTTATGTAGGTGATGTGTCGAGCAGAGAGGCAACATACAGTCAAATAGGAACGATATCTTCTTAGGAGTGTTGCCAAGTAGGTAATAAACTACCGAGGTACTGTTATGTAGGTGATGTGTCGAGCAGAGGCAACATACAGTCAAATAGGAACGATATCTTCTTAGCAGTGTTGCCAAGTCGGTAATAAACTACTGAGGTACTGTTATGTAGGTGATGTGTCGAGCAAAGGCAACATACAGTCAAATAGGAGCGATATCTTCTTAGCAGTGTTGCCATTCGGTAACTGGAATTCTGGCATCAACAGAATCGGACGTCAAGTTCTGTTTACAAGTATTAAAACGTTGTGTTTCATAACAATGTTTTACAACTTGTTAGAAATCCAAACGAAAAATGTTTTTAAAGCATTGCCAATAAGATCATCCTAAGTAAGCCTCCAGAGTGTGAATATGAAGAAGAGCATATTGGACCGGAGTTGCCTGACCGTTTCGGGCAGTTTGTAGGCTCAGTGGCCATGACCCAGTTTCCATACCACCGTGTCTCACAACTCTAAGGTTTAAATAGAAGCACTTATATACAGGGTGGGGCAAAAAGTGTTGACACAGTTAATAACACTATATTTACTAGTTAATCTACTAGATGCTTCAAATTAAACTTAAAATAACTACACAAGCTATACAAATTTCTGCATACCAGTACCCTTGAATTGTCCTCAAGATGACCACCATTACATGTAAAACATTAGATATATATTTATTAATTAACATGATATCAGGATGAATCCATAGATAAATATATATTGCCATCACCATCCATCAGAATCGAACCAGGGTTCCTTAGATTTGACCGAGTGCTCTCGAGTTTTAAAGGTCATCGTGCCACCGTCAGAGTTAGCAGAGGATTTTTTATTTTTTTTAAATTTCTATTAAGTATAATCCCTAGGAGTGGCGCTCACCAAGTCTAGTTCAAACCCCACACACACCAATTTTACTATATATTATCTTTAATGCTATATAGGTAGTTTTAAGAGTCATCGTCCTTTACCAGTTTTTTTTAGATAATTTATTAGAATGTGGTTGACTCTTCTAACCACTTAATTATGGAAACAAGCAAATAAATATTATATAGGTATACCACTCACCGCCCAGGTCAATTAGTCACATTTCTTATAATTATTTTCAAGTAATTGACCTAAATATGCTTTATTTTACGAGGATTCACGCAAGAAGGCTAATTGAGACAAATTATATGAAATAATGAAAAAAGAGCACTAATTGTAATTAAGGGCCGGTCTCACCTCGATGATTACCCGTCATGTAGGTTGGTAGTCCTGCTAGAACCAGACACCAATTCATGGCGCGGCTTATTGTAGTCTTCCTTAGACAGCGGCGGAACAATTTAATAAGATTTTAAAGTGAAATATTACTTTACTATAATAATTATAATGGCGTGTCTGGGCTACATCACTCGTATTCCAGTTTGCGGAAAGATTATCCAATACTAATGTGCCGTTGTCCAGAGGACGCCCGAATGTACTAATCGTACATCCTTTCCATGGAGACCGACCTTGGTGATCTTGGGGTAAAGTGCTCGCCTCAGTACCCAATTCTTGTGGGTTCAAACCCAGCCGAGGTCGACGGATTCTTCTTGAGCGATAAAAATCCGTAGCACAACTTCCTACGGAGGGGAAGTAAAGCCGTCAGTTCCATGTCGATTGTAGACATGTAAAAGAACCCTGTAAGGTTTGTGAAAATATTTTTCCCGGCAAAATTGGTAGGCCCTTTTGCTCTCGCTCATAGAAATTCTCGTGTGCTGATATAATCAGTCGGTTCAGAAAGTGTGAGTTAAATACTTCAAATAAATAAATAAATATAAAAAATAAAGATTATATTCAAAATGCTTCACGCAGCACACATTTGATCCAGTTAGGCGTGTTTTTTTTATATGTTATATTCGTCTCTACCTTAATTTTGGTTCCTTTACTTTTTGCCACCCCCTTAAATAAAGTCAGCAACAACCCTTGTTGTGTGACACTTTAACTCAATACTGCGTCTGTTTACTGAACTAAGGGGGTCCTGGGTTTGTTTCCCGGTCCAACCAATAGATGTTGGGCCTTCCTCTTTCACATTGATAAACTGACGGATGTGGTACTGGGTGTTGTGTGTTTTTGCATAGTTAAGTAAGCCTGTAAGACGTGTGCTGATGTAATTGTCTAGTTTATTAAATGCAATATAAATAGTTCGTATGATTTTAAAAAGCCTTGTTACTGTTGGATAAGAAGTTAAACCTATTCTTCAATGTCTCCATATTCTTGTCCTGAAAGGTAGCACCGTCTTACGTTGATGGCTACAGTAGCCCCGTGGCTTCTTTGGTGCTGACTGACAGTTCACAGCTGACTTCTGACAGTCAACAGTTAGGTATATACCTGAATTTTGATTCAGAAGTGACAGCTGCTAAACACATGTTTTTTGCAGATCATAAGTTCGGCGTAGGGATACATAATTTGGTCTGGTAGCTTTTCAAAGCCGTCAGCTGTCAGATGTGAGCTGTCAGTCAGCACCAAAGAAGCCATGGGGCTACTGTACTCTATGGTGCGCCTTATAAAATGGGAGCATAGTGTAATCGGCCAAGGTAAGACTTTATATTTAATTTTGAGCACTACATCCGTATCCTTAAGGCGGCCACCCCTGTCAGCGAGAAAATATCAATCGCTGTCAGGCCACACGGTCCTTTTCTGGAACTATTTCTCCATTCTATCTAAGCTTATTATCATAAAATTTTCCGTTGTGATCCTATGAAAATAAGGTGACCAGGTGGTCTAGGGGTAAGGTGTCAGACTTCTGTTCTGGGGGTCCGGGGTTCAATCCTCGGTCCCGGCATAGATTTATCTGATTGCCAAACCCTTCCTTCACCTCTGACAAGATGTGTATTAATCACAGCTTGGGAATGTGTGGAATGCCAGGCCTCCGCCGTGGTTCGGATCCCACGTTAAACTGTAAGTCCTCCATTTCATCTCACAATCACCCTACCATTACACATTAGCGTAAGTGCATATAACCCGAACGGTTAGTAATACGCGGTGCTAATAATAATAATAATAATAATAATAACCTATGAAAATAATATTGTATTTGTTAGAGTGAGGCTGGATATAGGTCCCTTTTATCAAGGCTAGTCTCATAGCTCCACTATGGTTCAAAAATGGTTAAAAATGAATTAATGCTCTATTTTCACATTTATTTTTTTATTATTTACTTAGCAACACGTCTTACTACCCCTTCGGGTTATACGCTTAAGTACTAAATACGCTAATTGGGTTAGGAATTGGGAAGGTTGGATTTAGAGGAAGTGAACCCACATTTGCGTGGAAGGAGATTGGGAAACCATTTAGGATAAACCACCCACAGTTCACCCAACTGAGATTCAAAACTAGATCTCCCCATCCTCGGCAGTTTGGCTCAACACGAAACTAGCTCGGTAGACAACTACGTCACCGAGGCGGGTCTCTCTATTTTCACACTTTTTTTTCAATTAATAAAATTTGAGCTATAGGTTTGTTGAGGAAAAAAAGACCTGTTAGAATCCCTAGACTTAATTTTGGTGTGACCCGCCTCGGTGGCGTAGTTGGCTAACGCGCCAGTCGTGTTGAGCTAGACCACCGAGGACGGTGAGATCGAGGTTCGAATCTCGGTCGGGTGAACTGAGGGTGGTTTTCCCTAAATGGTTTTCCACTCTCCCTCCACGCAAATGCGGGTTCACTTCCTCTAAATTCAACCTTCCCAATTACTAATCCATTAGTGTAATTAGTACTTAAGCGTATAACCCGAACGGGTAGTAAGACGTGGTGCTAAATTAATTAATTAATAAATTAATTTTGGCGGGAATCATGTTTTGAAATAATGCATCTTATAATTTAAATATTGCATTAAAGCTGAACGTCCGCACGGCAATTTCTCGTTTACCGAAGCGGCCCCCTTAAACACGTGATATCGTCTCAACTAATGGGAAGGTTTAATACTTCACCCAATCAAACTCAACGTAATAAAACAATTTCATAGAATTCGGTAAACACAATCAACATTTTCGGTTTTTTTTACTTGCTATTTTTATTAAAAAATAATGAATGATAACCTTCATTTAGTTACGTTTTATAGGAAATTGTCATTAAATAAAAGTAAATAAAAATACGATAGCCAGAAAATGGTGACCTTTTTTTACTCTCATTAATGCTAGGGTATTAATATATTTTTATTTGTTGACTTAATGTGCACTTTCTGAACCGACTGATTATATCAGCACACGTTAATTTCTATGAGCGAGAGCGAAAGGACATACCAGTTTTTCCAGGAAAGGTATTTTCACATAACTTCCAGGGTTCTTTTACATGTTCACAATTGACATGGGACTGACGGCTCTACCTCCCCTCTGTAGGAAGTTGATTTGTAATTTATTTGCTAACATTTGTTTTAGCCCATCATATTCATAACTTAAAAAAATACTGCTATTATAATATGAATACGATTATAATAATGTATTGTATTTTGTTTGAATTTAAATAAAAATTTCTTACAATAATTTTAAAACATGTTTTTAATGCATCAACTTCAAATTTCAAAGTCAATAGTTTTTCCTAACTTAAAAAAAACAACTACTGCTATGTAATTTGATTTACTTAGTGATCATGATATAATATGATTGTACCATTGTATTATCTTTTGTTTGAGTTTGAATAAAAATATCTTTTAAAATAACGATTTTTTTTTCCATCCAAAAACTATGTTTCAAAGGAAAGTTTCATGTTTATCAAAGCTTAAATTAACAAATTAATTGTTTATTTTGATTTCAGTTCATAATATTTTAAAAAAAACTTCATTCAAATAGAACAAAAGCTTTCCTCGAAACGGAGATTGTTATTGCAATATCAATGTCTATTATAGAAGACCAGTGTGAGTGCCTAGTTGTTGGTTTGTTGTTTTTTTACAGGGCCGGAGGGGGGGGAGTTACAGAGCAAATTGGGCCTAGGGGCCCCCACTGCTCCCAGGCTAAACGTTGTTGTCAAGTTCTGTATTGTGTTTTCCACCCCATGCGTGTGGAGGTTTATCCAAACACTGGCGCCAAGCGGCCATATTATATTTCTGTTTGATGACGTCATGTCGCAGTATTGTAGTGTGAAACAATGCAGTTTGATAACGCCAAGTTGATGGAGCGGACATCCTCTCAAAGTGAAGTCACGAATCCAAGGACTTACTTGTTTCATTTAACTTTATTTTTTTTGCATCATATTTGTCTACAGCTCTATTGTTTAGTCGTGGCCGGTCAAAGATATGTCGATTACGTCACACCGCAGAAGAGTGTTGTTAAACAATGTAGTTTGTTACGGCCGAATTGGCGAGGCGGATATCCTCTCAAATGAAGTCACAAATCAAAGTACTCGATAACTCCTATACAATGTAAATATTTAGATTAATCCGCGGCTCTATTGTTCAGTAATGGTCGGTCAAATACTGTGTGGTGAGGTCACATTGTAGTAGTGCTACTAGACGGTTATGAAAATGGACATGTAAATTAAGAAAAAAAAAGAGCAAAAGGTAAATTTGTTTTAGCACCGCGTCTTACTACCCGTTCGAGCTATACGCCTATGCAGTAAATTAAGGATTAGGAAGGCTATATTTAAAGGAAGTGTAACCGCATTTTCATGGAGAGAACAGTATGAAACAATTTTTTTAAAAAAACCTCAGTACACTCGACCGATATTCGAACCTAGATCTTCCAGTCACGGCCGTCTAGTCTACTTCTGCGCCTTAGACCATGCGGCCACCGAAGTGGTTGACCAAATATTCATGTCATTGCTATCATTATAACCATGCTATATTTTTCAAAGTAACAGTCAAAGTGGCTTTAGGCCTCTCGCTAAGAATATAATGTTATTTATTATGGTATTTACCATCGTAAATCTACGACAAGGATTATCATATTTTTATTTCCACGGAATGTCTGACCTGACTTTGGTATCGGTGGTTTTATTGAGGATGTCTGTTTCGCGGTGAGCCACAGAAAACAATAGGGTTGTACTAAACAAGAAACATTGCTTCGTGTTCTGTGAAAAGCTGACGACAGTTGCGGTTAAACATTCGAGGAAAATGATGAATAGAGTGATTTAGATCTAGTTCACAGTGTTGAGTTTTTAGAACAACGTAACAAGACATATTACTGTTACTCAAACAACACTTTAGTAAATGAATTGGAAGCTAACACATTTTAATTTATATATTAATTTTGTGGAAAGATAATGACCACAGTTTCACTTTTTTACAACTTAGTATTAGCGAATATTTAATTCGTTTATTTCCAATACACTTAAAAGATAAACATTATATATACATATATAGCTTTTGCATGAAGATTCACTCGCTTTAATGTGAGTTTTAAAATAATGTTCATTAAAACGTTTAAGTTTCAACTCGAAGAGTTTTTTTAAAAATTTCCCACTCATAGAGAGAAAAACACACAATATACTAGGTGGAAATTACCACAATGAAAACTTTGGAGTTGATAAAAAAAATTGTACATTCAGAATCAAAACATTCGATGAGGTGTAATTATTCATGTTTTAAGATTAGACACACAGAATATTTTATATTAATTAAAGGAAATGAAGTAAGATAATTTAAGGCAAGGCCATTTTGTGAGCGACTTTAGTTGTCTTGCGAATATTTACAGGTTCCTGTTAGAATTATTGCGGCAATCCCTGCAATTAAACGCACAATTTTTTAATTTTCTACTTCACATTAAAAAAAATAGTTGATGAAATTTTTAGCTCCCTATTTCTTTATTACAATTTTTTTTTAAATTTTACCCGTTTCGGTGGCCGCGTGGTCTAACGCGCTACTCTCGCAGTATACTAGACTGTCGATGACGGGGAGATTGAGGTTCGAATCTTGGTCGGGTGTACTTAGGATGGTTTTTCCAAAATTGTTTCTCCCTCCACGTAAATGGGGGTAACCTACGCTTCCTCTAAATATAACCTAAGCTTACTGATCTCCAAAACCATCAGCGTAATTAGTACATAAGCGTATAGCCCAAACGGGTAGTAAGACGCGGTGCTAANCAAACGGGTAGTAAGACGCGGGGCAAAAAAAAAAAAAAGAGAGAGAGATAAAGAAAAGACAGGTAATAAAAACTAAAATGTTTTGATAAATTGTTTGTGTGCCGCAGTGATATCGCCGGCCTGACTGTGATAACCAATCGATGGTCGGTGGAAAGACGACCCAGAGAGATATAAACACGCCATCCTCGCGGAGGGATACTTTATAGTTTCATTTCTGTCGTCTAAATCCGGAACGCTACCTCTGAGACACCGTCAGTCAGGCAGCCAACCTTGCACTATGATAATAACTGATCGTCAGCGTCAATTGTCACGCGACGATCGTACGGCTGTGTTCATTCATGTCCCTCGCACATCAAAGTACGTACCGCGTCTTAGACCCGTACTACCCTCACATTACACGCAAATGTACTAATTAAGTTAATGAGTTAGGGATGAGGAAGGTTTTTTTATTTTTTTTATTTAGCACCGCGTCTTACTACCCGTTCGGGTTATACGCTTAAGTACTAATTACACTAATGGATTAGGAATAGGAAAGGTTGAACTTAGAGGAAGTGAACCCGCATTTGCTTGGAGGGAAAGTGGAAAACCATTTAGGAAAAACCACCCCCAGTTCACCCGACCGAGATTCGAACCTCGATCTCCCCGTCCTCGGTGGTCTGGCTAAACACGACTGGCGCGTTAGCCAACTACGCCACTGAGGCGGGTCTGAGGAAGGTTGAATTTATAGGATGTGTACCCGAATCTGCGGGATGGAGAGTGGAAAACTATATTGGAAAAAACCACCTTCAGTATACCAGCTCGGGAATTCGAACCCCGATCTCCGCATGATCGGCAGTCTGGTCCAACACGAGAGTGACGCCTTAGACCATGCGGCCACCGAAGCCGGTGATAATATGTATTAACTCAGGATAGGATGTTCGAATCCTCAAATCCCTCTTGAAGCCTCCAGTGTTTTTGAGGGATTCGAGACCTAAAAGATTCGCAAATAACAAAATTATCGAGATTTGAATATGAAGGTTTTGACTCGAAATTGATCATTTGTATGCAATTGGTAGCATAAAATACAAAGAATTAAATAATTTGGGGAAAAAAATAAATTATATTGTAGTTTTAGTTTGTTAATAGTTAGAGAATAAAATAGTAAAATGAAAAAATAAATACATCTTAGTTAAATATTTAATTAAATCACTTCAAAAATATTGCTTTGTTCTTTAAAAAGTAATTTATATTGATAAAATGAAGAGTTTGTTATAAACATGTGTGATATGAGATATCTACCGCACACAGAGGGCTGACATTAAAAAAAAAGCCCTTGTGCACCTCGAGGCCGAAAACTTGATATTTTGAAGTTACGTAAGTTACAATTATTAAAATAAAACTTCAACTTCTAAGAAACATGACAAATATATAGATAGATATATCAAACAAATAATACGAACAATAATTATTAAGATGAAGTATAAAGGCTGACCGAGAAAGAGATGGAAGGATCAAATAACAAAGTGTGCAAGTGAAAGGAGAATAATGTTGATGACTAAACGTACCAGTCTAATTCTACTAGTTGGCACTTATGAACCATTCTAATCCTGAAAATTCCCCATTGTTGTGCATTGTTGAGGTGTTTAGTGCTATCGCTCGGCTCGGAGCTGAGAGGTTCTGTATCTCTCCACACGTAGCGCTGCGGGGTGAAGGTCGCGAGACAGGTCAAGAGGGTTGCAGAGGCGGTTTGGCGCAGTGAAGGTCAACCTCACTCCCCACTTCCCCCCAACAAAGTTTGGCTTCTACTGGACTGGTGGCTCAGATTTTCAAGTTGTCAAGAATGAAAATTACCGTGCGATCGACCATTCATTTTTTTTATTAGTCTTACTACACAATGTTGCTTATCTATCTGGTCCAGTGGCGTGTGGTCAATTCTGGACAAAGGGAAGCAATGGGGCTACAATAAAGGGGGTCTGATGGACGCTTGTTTAACTGGAAGCTCACACTGTGTTTTTATATAGTTAAAAAGTATTATGGGGGAGGGGGTGACACAAACTATGCCTGTAATAAAACAAAATACTTGGTGATCTTAGAAATATTAATCAATCATTAAATTTTATATATATATTTAAATAATAATTGTAGTTTCAACTCAAATAAAAAAATAAATAATAATGGTCAATTTACGATTGCCGAAGTTTTCTCTTTTTCTCTTGGGTTGTGGGCTGCAAACGAGTATGACCTTTGGCCTGCCTTATAATAATTTTGAATCTGGATTTATTCTACACGCCATTATCATTAGTAAATAGTAAGGTCACTTATATAATTTTCCACCAACCCAACACACCGATAATTACTACACACTTTCATAAAATTGAGTATTGAAACGTCAAAGTTTTATATATATATATA
>CABFWB010000664.1:160274-210355 GCA_902151455.1 Timema bartmani | reverse complement strand
TGTGCTGCTCTCCTGGCCCTAGAGACTCCCCTGTCCGACTCAATCTAACGCAACCGGGCGACATGTAGGTAGCGGCCACTGGTCGTATTACATACAGACAATACCTCCTCTACTGTGCTGCTCTCCTGGCCCTAGAGACTCCCCTGTCCGACTCAATCTAACGCAACCGGGCGACATGTAGGTAGCGGCCACTGGTCGTATTACATACAGACAATACCTCCTCTACTGTGCTGCTCTCCTGGCCCTAGAGACTCCCCTGTCCGACTCAATCTAACGCAACCGGGCGACATGTAGGTAGCGGCCACTGGTCGTATTACATACAGACAATACCTCCTCTACTGTGCTGCTCTCCTGGCCCTAGAGACTCCCCTGTCCGACTCAATCTAACGCAACCGGGCGACATGTAGGTAGCGGCCACTGGTCGTATTACATACAGACAATACCTCCTCTACTGTGCTGCTCTCCTGGCCCTAGAGACTCCCCTGTCCGACTCAATCTAACGCAACCGGGCGACATGTAGGTAGCGGCCACTGGTCGTATTACATACAGACAATACCTCCTCTACTGTGCTGCTCTCCTGGCCCTAGAGACTCCCCTGTCCGACTCAATCTAACGCAACCGGGCGACATGTAGGTAGCGGCCACTGGTCGTATTACATACAGACAATACCTCCTCTACTGTGCTGCTCTCCTGGCCCTAGAGACTCCCCTGTCCGACTCAATCTAACGCAACCGGGCGACAGATAGCAAGTTAGCTGCGGCGTTCCATTCATACTGTGTAGTGGGGGGGAGTTAGTTCCCTTCTATGTGGCTGAGTGGTCAGAGTCACCAACCATAACTCACGGGGATCCTCTCGACAAGAATCTGGGTACTGCTGACGAAGATATAACTTTATTTATTATGTAAAGCCCACTTTGACGGGCCACGTGGTGAAAAATATCAACCCTATTTAGTCTGATTTTACATTGACAGAGGAAGGGAGGTCGGAGGTTGAATCCCAGTCGGGTGTTGTGAAGAATTTTTATTTTAGACGTTTTACCACTCTCTCTTCACACAAATGCGGGTACATGAGCTCTTCATTATACCTTCCCCATTCTTACCTGATTAGCGTTATGTATATATACATATATATATATAATAAAAGGAAGTGTTTGTTTGTGTGCGATGCCCAGCCCAATCTATGGCACGCAGAGATCTGAAATTTTTAACATACTTGGACGGAAGGGGGGTCTGAATGCACCTAGAAGCTGGATTTTAAATTTTTTAACTAGTTTTTTAACTAGTTTTTTAACTAGGCTAGTTTTTACAAATTTTGGAAGAAAATATTGTTAATCTGGTTTAGAATTACGTTTCAGAGATTTTCATGGCAAATAAGGCACCATGGGAAGGGGGTGAGGGGGGGCTTATATAATTCTTATACCACAGTGGGTCACGGGCAACGCCGTGCGGGATTGCTAGTGTGTATATATATCCTGAACGGATAGTAAGATGCGGTGAAAAACTGCAATATAAACATTTTAATTTTAATCAACTAAGGTAGCTGCGTTATCCGATAGCTCAAGATCTTAATTGATAACTCATATATAGCTGACAATTTTCGCACGTCCATCACAGACTCTGCCTTAAAATATTAGTGAAGAACTACCTTGGGGAGGGACGACTCCTGGATAGCTCAGTGGTAAAGCATTGGCGTACTAAGCTAAGGTCCCGGGCTCGATTCCCGTGTCTAGATGTCATTTTTTAATTTAAAGAATATAAGTATCTCAGGTTCAATTTTAGGCACTAATGAAAAACCTATGATCAGTAAAAATGGTGTTTACCCTTTTACAGTGATATATTAACAGCCGAAATACTGAGTGTTTTGTCTAATTAAGTCAGTTTGTAAGTCATATTCTTGTATAATCAGATGATTAAGAATAGCACGTTATATACAACCAATAAATTAATTAAAAGTATGCACCAAATGAATATTAAATATTTGACTCGACCGAGATATGAACCAAAGTTACCTGTATATAACCATGTGTATTGGGGCATGACCCGAGTGATGGTGGGCTGATACTGGTACCATAGGCCAGCCCCTCGGTAGCAGCCTTCTATGTAAGGTAACAAGGAAACCTGCGGCTCACAGGTCGTTCCGACCTTTATAAATACCCACACACACCGTCAACATCAACAAGCAGCCCAACCCTGTGTGGTCGGGGAGCCCAATTACTTGCACCAAGGACAATAGTTCAAATCCTGTAGGTGCACGCAATAATTTAATATTTAAAATAGATCTTCGTGTATTTAAACCGAGACTAGTGGCCATAGAGTCTAAGACACCAGGCTTGCAAGTGACTGTAATACCTTTTGACGGCAAGACCAAGAAACGAGTTATATTTATCATATGGGCAAATTCCCACCACTGTGCATTTGAACAAGATTCAAACTTTGATCTCTTTTATGACTTGATAAAGTTCTGGTTAGCAGTAAAAAGAGAATAAAAAGACCTGCTTCGGTGGCCTTGTGGTCTAACGCGCTACTCTCAAAGTAGACTGACGGGGAGATCGAGGTTCGAATCTCGGTCGGGTGTATTGAAGGTGGTTTTTTTCCTGAATGGTTTTCCACTTTCCCTCCACGCAAATGCGGGTACACTTCCAATAGACCTTCCTCATCCTTAAAACCATTAGCGTAATTAGAACATAAGCGTATAACCCGAACGGGTAGTAAGATGCGATGTTTATATATATATATATATATATATATATATATACTATACAGCATTTAATAATAGATCTCATAAATACTATTCATGTCAGCATATGTAAAACAATAATATAAAATTATATTTAGCGTATTTTATAAAACTTTTATTATGCTTAATATATGACAACTTTTACCAAAAAAAAAGTCATAAGATATAGTAGATAATGCGGGAAAAAATTGTGTGCATTCTTTTTGTCTTAATTTTGACATCAAAATGTTTTTTTGAAGAACTTTATGTTAGTGAAGCTCTAATGTAAAAAAAAGCTTGAGAAATCAATCGTGTGATTTAAAGGACCAGAACCACCTTAAAGAGCTTTTTCACTCGGCTGTACGGTGAAAGTAGTTGTGCGAGTCACCATACATGGGCGGACCTGACCAGAGAGCTGTTTCTAAAGTAGGAGGTAGGCGTGCTGCCCCCCCGGGGTTCACTTCCCTCCATGGACATACAGGTTCACCTACCACTTGTTATATAAGGGCTGGTCAAACATCAGTGAATGAGTCACCTCGGAACTTCACCAACAAATTGGAAATAACAATTGCTGTTAGAACTATCACTTACAACTTTCATAGGCAGAGCCATTTAAAAATTATATCACAGTCCAAACTGATAATATTTTACTACTTTATTAGCGTTGTTTTATAGGTACATTCGGGGATGACCCTAAGCAAATTGTTCGTGGGGCCCAAAGCTATCTGTTCACACCCACTTCCCCCAATTCTATTTTTATAGAAATAGATTTTTATTTAATGTTTTTACAAAAGTTTGCACCTTTACACCAATTTTGAGCTGGAGAGGGTCTCAGTTAGTGCCCTAAAAGGTAAATAAATGTGATAGAAGCCGTGTTTTATACATTAAGGGTTGATTTCTCCCCAACCCTTCATTCGATTTTATTTCTCAACGAATATGATGTGTACAAAGAAGAGCTGTACGAAGTTTGAATTGAATAGGTTGATACATTCAAAAGTTATCGTGAGACAGCGGATGAACGCAATTTAGTGGAGTTAAAACGGATAACTTGTTTTACGTGTACAATAAATCAAACCACATGATTATGTTATTTGTTTTTACACTCTGACAATATTTGCTAGATCGCCTATACAGGGAGCCAACCGTATGAGCGCGCAGTCAAATATTTCCCACCCCAGCTTATTTTATTCCCTCTGTCCCCTAAGCAAGTGCGCCCCCTCTCCCCCCAAATTTTGAGGTCCTGTTCGGGTGCACCATTTGCACACCATTAAGGGCGCCCCGAGGTACAGTGACAGCTGAATTAACATGAAGCTACGAGAAAGTAGATCTAGTAACTTTTCTAGTGAAAAGTGGACTAAACAGTTGATGGACATAATTTATTATTATTAATGTTTATGATATTAATCTTATAAATATTTAATTGCATACACCTCATATAATGTCTAGTTATAATAAATTTCAGTCCCAAACATTAATTACTTTACCTTAACAATGGCAAGTTAAAATCATAAAATAGCACGTTAGACCTCTGATAACTCATCAACTGTAATGATTTAAAATAGTGCAATAAAATGTTTATTGTTAAAACACACTAAATCAATTTTTTTTTTTAAAAACAAGTAAACTGTACATTGCCATTTAACATGCAAAAGCCCTTCATATATATCCATTTTAAATAAAAATCCATAGAACCATATTGTAAACTACCCTTAATTTTAAGGCTAAAATTATGCTATTGCCTCGAGGTATAACTATATAGCATTCAAATATCAAGTATGAACAGAATCCATCAGTTTTTAGCTCCAGTGCAAATACAAAAATATGGAAAGAACTGTAAGATCCAATTTTTTGTGTTCGGAGTCATATAAAACTTTAACATCCATGTGGATTAATTTCATGATTACAATAGGTACTTTCTTTTTAGGAGAAAGTTAAAACTTAAGAGGATGTAATAATATTATGTAGGTAAATTAGAAGTTAACAAAAGGATTTCAGGTAAAAGTTTAAATTTAGTAGCTATGTGGCTGCAATTATAATAGCATATTTTAAAACAAAGTTTTTTAGAATAAAGATTTAAATGTGTTATTTTGTCAACCCATCTGAGCCAGAAGTGTTTTTTTTTTCTTTTTTTAACACCATGTCTTACAACCCGTTCAGGTTATGTACTGGTTACGTTCATTGTTTTAGGGACTAGGAGGGTTATATTAAAAGGAAATGCACCTACATTTGCATGGAGAACGGAAAACCATTTTGGGAAAAGCACCCTCAGTACACCCAACCGAGATTCGAACCGCAATCTCCCCGTCATCGGTCTACTGTGAGAGTAGCGTGTTAGACCACGCGGCCACCGAAGCGAGTGTCATATCAATATAAAATAAGAACCAAATATTTCAGTCTCCGATGTGGAGTTGATGCAAAGATAAAATGCCTTAAAATTGGTATTACCTTAATCCAATGATAACATAATTATAAGGCTTTGATGATTGAATTATTAGCAGACAAGAACCTGTATGTCTAAACTGAAGAGGAGTATAGGTCTGTTACCAACCATACAAGTTCTCTGCCCACAGCTACAGATTGTGTTGGTAGAGCTACACCAGGTTATGAGTCTCTCTCTTGTCATGTGGGCAGCAGCGCTGCTCCAAGGTTAAGTTAGTCGAGCAGCAACGTCAGTCTGCCCACACTGACATCTCTACAAGGTTTTTAAATCGGCCAGTTATAACTTTAGAATACAGCTGCTCTCAAGATTAAAGCACACGCAACCATTTTTTAAAATAAACTATTATAACGGCAGTTTTCATTTGTATCAATTGAGAATGCTAGCGTCTTTCCAAGTGGATTTTAAAGGAGAAAGCAAGTGGCAGTAAAAGAAATGTCCATCTACTGTCGTTGTCTGGGTAATATTAAGGTTACAACTTTTAAATATCAATCCAGTTTTTTAAACCATAGGTCAACGTTTATATAAAGCTTGGCATGAGAGTTAAAAATGTGCTTTATATTTAGGGATTTTTTTTTGTTTGGATCTTAGAATTGATGCACAAATACTCTATTTCTTCAACTCTGCATACAGACTGGTCAATAAAAAATAAAATTAAAAAACCCGGCAAGAGGTCGGATTGTTAAAAAAAAGCTTGTTTTTTTGTTTAGCTTTTATCAACCAGGTACATAGCCAAAGGGGGTTAAGGAGGGGGGGTTCTGGAGATATATTACACCCCACTCTCAACCCCCTTGGGAATTAAAATGACAACGATGACATTTATTTTAAATTTAATGCATTTTTTTCAATATAGAAACGACATAAGTGTATCGCCCGAACGGGTAGTAAGACTTGGAGGTAAAAAATAATTAAGAATTCATGTTTTTAAATTTAACCAACATAACACATTTAAAAATAATGATTTACCAATGGCTCTTACAGAATAATAAATATATATAAAATAACAGATAGTAAAAATTTCAAAACATTTGCCAAAGAAATTTGTATTAAACTTCCCTCAGATAAAATAGTTCTACTCGGTTTAAACTGTACTGCTGTAGCACTTTTAAAAAAACTATTGTTGACGAGTTGATTATGGGCCGGCCCCTTGGTGTAGGGGGGAAACGTTCCTGGATACTAATATAGAAGTCCCAGGTTTGATTCCTGGAGGTACCGTTGGTTTATTTTCCCTGAATGTATATGTTTCCTAACTTCCACTCTAATATCATTATAGCTAGTTAAAATTGTTCCTAAATATTTAAACTCATTAACCCTGTCAAATCATACGTTCCTTAAAGTAATCTCTAAATTATTGACCCCAATCTGTGTTCTTTGTATGATCATATACTTAGTATTTTCAGCGTTTACATCTAACCTAGTTCCTTATTAGCCTCTAGTAAAATGTCTGTATTTTTTCTATGTAAATATATAAATAGCCCAGATAGGTACTAACACACCGCGAAAAAAAATATTGTTTAAAAAAAAAACTTGTACAGTAATAATATATGGCCCAAACTATTCTGGCATTGAAATGAAATTTATTACACAAACCTCAACTTCAATTATATTTTAATAACAGGAAAAAGAGAAAAATTAATCAATCATCATCATCATCATCATCATCATCATCAACTGTTTACAGGCTGTAGCCGAGTAAGTTTAGTAAAATGCCTCCATCTTCCTCTATCCTTCCTCCTTTAATTTCTTCCATTCTTCCCCTCTAACTTAAACACTTTCTGTTATCTGCTTCTCCCATATCTTTCTTGTCCTCCCCTGCAGTCTTTTCCCTTCATACTTCATTTACCTCATTTTCTTTGAGAAAAATAAATAAATTAAGAAGAGACAGTAAAATGAAAACAATGATTAGTGAGATAAAACAAACAAAAAAAAATTCCAGAAATCGAAAGGAGTGATAAAGGAAAAGTGAGTAAAGTTACTCCTTTTTTCCTTCCTTCAATTGAACTTTCTTCTTTCGTTTTAACTCTATATATTTTTTAATTCCTTCTTTCTTTTTTCCCTTTTTTTCTAAAATACAAATTTAAAACATACAAACACGATTCACTGGTAGCCATAGTGAAAAATAGAAGAACAGTTTTTATATCTCAGCCAAACTTATGCTCAAATTATAAAGAGAAGTTAGAAAATAAAACATCATAATCTGGTAGGAAAAATGCACCTGGTCGGGATCGAACTCAGCCACACTACCACTGCAGCCAAATATGTTGGTTAGCTCTATTCTCAGGAACACAAACCACTTCAATCCATTGTTTGTTTCAAACAACACTGTATTCTTCGTGTATATTTGCTGTATTTGGTTTATATTCCGAGTTGTCGAACATGAAGACCTCAATTAGTTTGTTGAAATCGTCAACATACTTCAAATGAATGTTGTGCTTACCTTCAGGAAAAACATAGTACCTGCCAGGAAAAATACATTGCTATATTATATTATAATGAATCTGTTAAAATGAAAAAAATAAATTATAATATAATATTTTTGAAAATCTCTTTATAAAATATATTTATTACCAATCTAACACAATGAAAAACAATGAACACTTCATTGTTTTAAAATGTGTGTGTGACTTTAAGAGAAAGAAAATAAATTAAATGACTTAATTAATTTAGATATTAAAAAAATATGTCAATCATTTGAGAGTTTTTAATCCTTTTGCTCAATTTCTCCCCTATTTAAGTCTGAAACACTCAAGGCCAATTCTCACTTCTTATGTTTTACCACATATAGACTGGATACACCAACAACTAGTAAAAGATGGCTCTGAATACGGGACGAACCAGGATGGCTCAGTGGTACAGCATTGGCGGACAAAGTCAAAGGTCCTGGGTTCAATTCCCGTGTCCAGAGTGTTATTTTTTCACTTGATTGATTTTGCTCCAATACAGACGACTTCATGGGAAGCTTCTTTGACATTATGAATTTATATTTTGATAAAATTTGTTAATCCAAATTACAAATATTGGTCATACAGAATAAAAATATAAAATAAAAATGATATTTTGTTATAATATTTTAAGTTTTTGTTTTGAAGCCGGATTTGGAGTATTTTTACTGACTCCGAATCTAACTGTGATCCTAGTTTTTTAACTGTGCATATCTTTCCGTTTTTCTTGCATATTTCTTCAGTTTTAAACACATAATTTCATGCATATTTTACCAGTTTTTAGAACAGCCTGCTAATTATTATTTATGATACAGTGCTACGCTATATACCTCTCACTCTCACACTCTCTACCAGGCTTTCTATCGAGACTCGTCGTTTCTTCCCACGGTTCACCCTTTTCCCTCCGATAGTTTATAAGGTACTCGGCTGGTCCACGGCAGCCAGTAGTTTCATTGGAGCGAGATCTCCTCAGGGGTTTGTTATTTGTGAAGGTGGGGAATTAAGGCAAGAGATCAAATATAATAGGGTTACTTATTTGAGTTAAATTCTAAAAGTTGAAAGATTTACAGTTTCCAAAACTACATTTTAAGATCCGTTTACCTGAGGGATGATGCGCTATTAACCGTAAAGAGTGCAACCTTGACTCTGGAGGATGTACACTGCGTTCATGGTAGAACCACTAAAGTGTAAGATAAAAACCTAGTTTGTTTATGTTAAACAAAGAACTATGTGATAAAACCTGTGATAAGACTTCTTACCTTGATGCTTTGATATGTTTCAAAAGATAGTTTAGATGCTCCGGAGCTATCATGGGATCCTTCATGCCGTGCGCAATCAACGTCCGACACTGGATGAGCGGCAGACAGTCTTTACAGATATCGCCTTGCCGTTCCCTGTACAGCGAGACAAACGTGTCTACCCAGCGACTCCATGTGTTCTGGAAATATTCTTCGCCATACAGAGCAACTAGAGGCGCTCGCATTCGCTCAGACCATTTACTCACATCTCTTATACCTGAAATAAATCAGAGCATTGAAATTAACTTAAAATAAATGCAAGTGTAAAAAATATATATATTTTGGTATCTAATTTACACTTGACAAATACAGGGTGTCCTCACCACTGAACCTAAGACTATCCGGCTAATACTAACACTCAGCCCTAGTTCAAGAGTGTGGGCCTAACTAGCTGTGATGATGTCCATCCTGTGTAGCGTTACAGAGCTCGTCGTCGAGCGAAGACTCTTTTACAGAATCAAGAGAAACAACTAAAGAAGAGCAAACCTTCAGTCAAGTTTGCGACACCAGCGTCATTGATTCTGTCGTCCAACAAATCCAGTGACTGTTTAACATTTATTATATTTATCTTTATAAATTTGAAAGCCAAACTTGAGGAGAAGTGACATACTCTCGTAAATCTTCAACTCCTCCTTGACGATGTAAGCGTTGGCCCCCCAGATCAACATCCTGTCAACATTCTGGGGATGTTTGGCAGCGAGGATCATCGCAGTTATCCCTCCATCACTCCATCCCAAGAGAGAGAACATATTCAGCCCGAGAGACTGTGAATAAACATGTATTATTATTATTATTATCATCACCGCGTCTTACTACCCGTTCGAGTTATACACACTTACGCTAATGTGTAATGGTAGGGTGATTGTGAGATGAAATGGAGGACCTACAGTTTAACGTGGGATCCGAACCACGGTGGTAGGTCTGGCATTCCTCACATTCACAAGTTGTGATTAATACACGTCTTGTCAGAGGTGAAGGAAAGGTTTGGCAATCAGATAAATCTGTGCCGGGACCGAGGTTTGAACCCCGCACCTCCAGCACAGGAGTCTGACACCTTACCCCTAGACCGCCAGGTCACCCTTTTAATATTCATAAAATGTTAAGATTGTAGAAAAACAAAGAAGTAGAAGTAGACACAACCACATATTTACACACACACACTTCAATATTTTGACAGTCTTACTAAAACTACTACTTCCTGTCTTACTCCTACTATTGCTACTACTTCCTGTCTTTCTACTACTATTACTACTGCTTCCTGTCTTTCTCCTGTCTTACTCCTACTATTGCTACTACTTCCTGTCTTACTCCTACTATTGCTACTACTTCCTGTCTTACTCCTACTATTGCTACTACTTCCTGTCTTTCTACTACTATTGCTACTACTTCCTGTCTTACTCCTACTATTACTACTGCTTCCTGTCTTACTCCTACTATTGCTACTACTTCCTGTCTTTCTACTACTATTGCTACTACTTCCTGTCTTACTCCTACTATTACTACTGCTTCCTGTCTTACTCCTACTATTGCTACTACTTCCTGTCTTTCTACTACTATTACTACTGCTTCCTGTCTTACTCCTACTATTGCTACTACTTCCTGTCTTACTCCTACTATTACTAATGCTTCCTGTCTTTCTACTACTATTACTACTACTTTCTGAGGAAGACGTAATAAGACCATTGAAACATTGAAGTGTGTATAAATATGTGTTTATACTTTTATTTGTACTTTATTTCTCCAAAATTCTATCATTTTATTTATTTTATATTATATTTTGCTCAATGCACTTTGTTTCATACTTATAAAGATATGTTTTGAAACTAACAATGAATATACACCATACAAAGGTTCTAGCCTGACACCTTAGCTCAGTTGGTAGCGTGTCTGTCTACTTAGCTAAGGGTCCCGGGTTCGATTCCAGGCATTGCCGAAAAATGTATCATTGCTGAAATGTGGGTTTACTCTTTCACAGTGATAAATTAACGGCTGGGGACTGGATGTTGTGCCTGTCTTAGTCTTAAGTTAGATTATAAGACATGTGAAGCTACGACAGGCCTAGAAAACCAGTAATGGAAAATATAATGGCTTGAATAAAAAAAACTTTACCATAGGCTGGAAACAGTTGATGATGTTGATGAGTTTAGGACAATGGAACATGCTATTTTATGAAGAACATACAAAACTTGAAAAAAACAAGTCCCAATAACCTGGCAGAGCCATGGACACAAATCATGCTACCTCCTGTTTTGAAAATGTAAAAATATATAAAAACAACAGGGAACAGACTTAATGTGAAATTTGAAACTGCACATGTCTGAGATAGGCCTAATCTTTAATGATAACATAATTCTAGTGTTCAATAAATGATGTGTTACTCTCTTTTTGTAGGAGTTTGTCAACGGCAGAGGTTGTGAGATTAGCCTACAGTAAAAACATAACCAGCCACAAATAGAAACTTTCGTTAATTGTCAAAAATACCAACTTTAATACACTACTTTAATTCAGGTACAGGTGGATCGATAGGTAGGAGTGCAGGGAACGCGAGAAAAAGACAGTGTTTTTTGCAGTTTTTATACTAAAACATTTTTTTTTGGTCAAAATAAATCAAATATTGCTCCAGTAGAAACATAGAGCTTAATTTTCTTCACGTGGTAATATCAACAGTTGTTGAATATCTGTCAAGGGTGTCCTGGAATTTAATGACAACTTTTTTCTTTCATTTAAAAAGTTTCTCATCTAATGCCACCATGCTCATGATAGATATTCAACAACTGTTGATATCACCTTGTGAGGAAAATTAAACTCTAGGTTTCTACTGGAGCAATATTAGATTTATTTTGGCCATAAAAATGTTTTACTATAAAAACTGCAAAAACACTTACCTTTTCTTGCGTCTCTTACATTCCCACCTTAAGGACGTGGAAAGTTCATGGCCGCTGGAATGTAAGTTCGTCACTCAAGCCTATTCTGAGACACTTACATAGGATCCCTAACCTATCACCCAACCTCCTTCAGAGGTTTATTCAAACAAAACAATTTTATTATTTGTTTGAGTTCAGTTTTGATGAGTTAGTCTTTAGTGATTTTATTTTTATAACAGAACTATACTAATTTGACAATTTCTTTTTCCAAATCTCAGTCTGGGCTACTTAAAGAGACCTGATTGTGTCGACACTGTACACATCCACAAAACTAAATATAATATTTGAAACGGTACAAGGGAGAAGAGCTTCACCTGCATGAGTTTAGCGGCAATGTCGGCGTCATGATGGAGAAAGTTCAGCGAGAACTCTCTATCTGGAGGACGACTCTTCCCATACCCTGGAGGGTCCCACGCCACCAGTGTGAACTTGGATCGGTTCAGTTTCTCCAACTGAGGTTTGAAATCTGACCATATTGAGCCTGTGATTGCAAACAAAACTAAACATGTGACTTGTGTTGTAATGTGGTTCAGAGAATATTCTTCCTGTAAAACATCAGATCGGTTTAAACAATCTACAGGTAAGTTAGATACGCAAGAGATTGGTACATCGGTGGGGGGGGGGGTTAGTCCAAATGAAATGTCAACTAATATTATGTTCAGTTGAAATTAAAATGCACCTTTTCAACACATTTAATGCAAAGTAAAGATATTTTAATATTGAGTCGTAAATTATCAGGTATTAAAACAGAGTTGGGATTTATTTAGATGAGAGGGCAAAAAAAGTGTTATGATGATAAATGAATGTACTCAAATGTAAATTTCAACGTTGGTAACCAAAGATGAATATTTTCTCCTGTGTTTTTTTTAATTTATTTATATACATACCGCCGTGGTTCGGATCCCACGTTAAAATGTAGTTCCTCCATTTCATATCAATAGCAACAACAACAACAATAACAACAACAACAACAACAATAATAATAATAAAATAATAATAATAACAATAACAACAATAATAATGACAATAATAATAACAATTATGCATATATATATATATATATATATATATACATATGTACCAAAATTAATATGGTACTTGTGTACAGTATGCACATCTTATGTTACTTTTAAAGCGGAATTATAGCCAAGGCTGTGGAATCGGAAGCAATCTTGGGTGGAGTTGGAGTCGGTAAAAATGTACCGACTTCGGCTTCAAAATAAAAACATAAAATTTTATAATAATATATTGTAGCTAGACCCACATCATTTTAATTTTATAGCTTACTTTTGTTTATTCTTTACGAATGATATTTGTAATTTGGAGTGACAAATTTATTTAAATATAAATCCACAATGCCAAATAAGCTTCTCGTGAAGTCATTTGTATTGGAGAATTTTACTATAGTAAATTTGGTATTACTAATTAATATATCTAGACATTTGCAGGGAAGTCGCAGTTGGACAGTATAAAAATTGAGAAGTCTGAGTCGAAAGCTCGGTGTACTGACTCTACAGCGCTGCTTATAACTAGTAATAATGTTCTCAGGTAAAAAAAAAAGTTGGTTTAGTCCAATTTTCATAGGAAGGTATCCATCCAACATCTAGAAAAGTTACTAGACCTACTTTCATATTATCTTAAACTGTCACTAGATATTATCAAAACATGCCTATAGGTGTAAAGCCCGAATTGATAGTAAGATGCGGTGCTAAATAATGACCTATAAAATAACAATAAAGATTATAGTAAACGTTATCTGTTTTAGCCTAAAAAATATGTTTGTATTTTCTAAAAGACACTTTCTATGAAAAATTAGAAGTTTATATCTTTGTAGCCATTTTTGTTCCTTAGACTTGTAAGATTATTTTTAAAATGTAGGTAACTTAGTAGGACTATTTCCCATTATGTTGTTCATCCACTAACCAGCCTATATTTAAAATCAATATGTTATGTTTTTTCATCTAAAACTGTCAACTGATAACAGAGCTTCGGCACGAAACTGGGAATTAAACCGTTTTATGTGCCTAAAGGTCCATCTATCAGGAGGAAACTATTTCAAAATACCTACCGGTACATAGACCTACCGGTACATAGACCTATTGGTACATAGACCTACCGGTACATAGACCTACCGGTACATAGACCTACTGGTACATAGGCCTACCGGTACATAGACCTATTGGTACATAGACCTACTGGTACATAGACTTACCGGTACATAGACCTACCGGTACATAGACCTATTGGTACATAGACCTACTGGTACATAGACCTACTGGTACATAGACCTACCGGTACATAGACCTACCGGTACATAGACCTACCGGTACATAGACCTACTGGTACATAGACCTACTGGTACATAGACCTACCGGTACATAGACCTACTGGTACATAGACCTACCGGTACATAGACCTACTGGTACATAGGCCTACCGGTACATAGGCCTACAGTACCATAAATGTTTGTCCAAATTTTTATTTGTGATGCTCAAAGAAATAAAATAGGATAGAAATACCCATTAGTATCCAAAATACTATGGTGTCCCAAAACGGTGGGTTATTATAAAATAATAAATACATCTCACCTAACGCCCCTGGAAGGCACAAGATTGTCTTTGGCCCATCGCCAACTTTTAAATAATTTATTTCAACACCGTTCACACTGATCTTCTGTTCCTGGAAACCAAATAACTTGTGTAACTTACTTCTGCAATGTTTTCTTACCTGCTTTTATAAAGAAAAAGAAACATTACAAGTTAGGGCCTATCGTAGAATGTCGTTCGGCAAAGATTTAATATGAATGAAGGGGTGAAAGGGGAGAAAAAAAACAAGCTGACCAGATGTCCGCCTTTTCACCGACATGTCCTACATTTAAACCCTCAGTTCGATGTCCGGGAGGAATTTAAAAAAAAATTCCCAAATATCCTCCATTTTGATTTAACATAAATAAATTTGTCAATTTTTTTTGTGTGTTATTTCCCCTCAAAGTGGTGTCGCAATTTATAAATTCTGCCATAAAATCACATTTAAGTTATCACACTGTCAATTTTTATCGGCAAAATCGCCACGTGCTATTCATGTGATAAAATTTGTGATTTATATTGGTTGTGTGTATGCAATCAACAGCCTATCACAACGAGCGTACTAATTCATAGGTTCATTTAAAATATAGCCTACATTCTTGAATGTACAATGAAAATATGTGTAGTATGGTTAGGCGCATACATGTATTACGTAACACACTTGAGAGGGTGAGGGGAGGGGTCCATTGTAGGGTCATGCTGCGTAACATAACAAAGTTTTAGTTTATAAAACAAAAAATAAAAATAAATTTGATTGAATTTATCAAATTAAATTCAATGAAATAGGTAAGCTACTAAAAAGTGTTTCATTGAGTTTTTTTAATTAGTGGTTCATTTATTTGCATGAGTACTAAATTGTTTTTCATATTCAATTCCAAGCATGCGATTAATCATATTATGATACTGTCACATTCTTTTATGTTGTGTATCAATAAAACTACGATCGACAGGTTGCACGTTGCATTTTACCGTTGTTTAGGGTTCAGTGACCGAATACATAATAAATACAAATAAAACTGTTTGACTAAAAATTGCATCCTTTACTCAAAATCCTATTTATTTTAAACTTATAAGATCAGTCATGAAAATAACTAGTCTACTAAATAAAAGCCCATTCAAAAATAACATGATGAAAAAGTGCTTTTTTTTTTATAGTTGAAACTGAAAGCGTTACGTAATTTAAGGGGGGATTGAGTAGGGGGTTACCAAAGCGTTACAGAACGTGACATGGGGAAAGCGGGGTTTAAAAAAGGCCTAAAATGGTGTTACGTAATACATGTATGGCCCCTTATCAATAAAACATAGGAAGTGAAGGTAAAAAAAGTACATTTTGAGTTTTTATTTTGTAATGTCCTAAATTGTGCAAGTCTTTTTCTTCCTTTGAGCCAAAGGCCTTCGGTCATCCTGGGAAGGAAGGGCAGCAGTTAGGGATAAAGCTTATACTTTCTTCTTTTCTTTTTTTTGACACCACAATTCGTTTGAGTTGCACAAAGATGAGAAAGATTGCATTTAGAAGAAATGTGCCTAACTTCCATTAAGGAAAAGAAATTTCGGTAGACCTGAGCGGTATTTGAACCCCGATCTTTCCGTCATAGGTAGTTCAGTCTAAAAGTGCGACACCTTATATCATTCGACCACCAAAGAGTACACCATTTTACTGAATACCAGAATGTGGATGTTCTCCATAGGACTCACGTTGAGAAGGGGTGATTGCTGAATTTATGTAATGTGCGAGCGGCAGTGAGTAGAAATGTATGGAGGTAAAAGAGGTAACATTGCTCGCTGATAAGACTCTTTAAGGGGGCCGACTCGGTAAGTGGGAAATTACATTGTGCCGTTTAGTGTCAACCCTTCCCTAAAATATGTCATAAAAGAGCAAACCATAATATCTACTTTTTAGTTACGGTTAGTGCGTTGTAAGGGGTGCATCCATTGACTTGAAAGAGAATTCAGACACCACCAAAAATGACTTCCACCATTTAATTCAAACTCAATGCCATTTCAAGGTGTGCTTTGCTTCCAAGGGCTCTTGGACGGACTAAATAAAAATGGCCATAGAGTAAGTTTATAGCCTGCCTATGCTATGAATGTAGGCTACAACCATAGGAAGCCTGACAGGAGTATCTATAACAGCTAATTTCAACCTTTTTCGACTCAGGGTACACTGGACAAGTCGCTAAAATGGTCAAGGCAAACCATTTTTTTAAAGGAGAGATTCTATAATTAAAAAACAAGAAATATTTATAGGCCTACTAAGATTGTGATTTAAAAAATGAATAGGCCTATATAAATATATTGCCTTAGTTTTTAACTAGTAGTCTGCTTACATTTAACAGATGTGTGTCTTATTCCTAACCTTAAATACTTGTGAGGATTGCCTTCTAAACAATGATATTAAAATTGGATTTTTTAAACCAAAATGGGTACTACGCCAAATTTTATATGGAAACATTTTACAAGCTTTTATTCTAAAAATAATAAAATAATAACAACACAAATACTAGATTTTTAGCATAGAAAAGAGCTCCACAATCACAATAAAGTATAAACTTAATCATTTTATGCCAACATAAGAAAATAAAAAGTAACTAAAAGTAAGTTCTGAAAAAAATAATAGAAAGAATTTAACGTAAAAATTGGGAAAAAAAGGAAATAAATTATATTAAACTAATAATTAATTATAACTGTTTAAAATATTGCCGTGTACTAGGGTCTAGGATAGTGATTAAATTAAATGTTTAAAAATCTCACGGGGACATGGGTCAAGGGTTTAGTGCCATGATGAGGTTACGTTTGTTAAATAAATTTATTTAATTATTCTAAATAGGGTTTTAAAAACCCTTAAAAATAAGTGTGGTACATGAGTTTGGGGATTTTTCGTTCAACCACCTTCGAATATTCAATTTTGCTCACAATAACTCTGTTACTTGTAACACCAACTTTGGCTCCACAGTAATCTTTATATTTGGAATTGCAAACACACACTTGGTGACCACAATCCCTTCACATTAATTTGGAACCTCGCTCTTCAATGACTTGAAAGAAAATGCTATTTTCTCGAATTTGAAGCTGCTATACCGCCAATTGTTAGGTACCACAATGTCTATATTTGAGATTGCGGCACGAGCAAACGTGATTCAATTATTAAAGTATTAGGTGTCCACAATGACAACACATAGGTTTGAAACCTGGTTCTTCTGGAACGTTCAAGAAAGTCGTTTTTAAAGATTCGACTTTTCTAGAAACTAGCATTACTGTATCCTATATAGAATATATATATAATATATAATATATATATATGAGACATATATATATATGAGACATATATATATATATGAAACATATTGTTATCATCTTGACCGACTTAAAGAAACTTTAAGTAGATACTATAATGACCTGGAGAAAACATTTCTCATCTTGTGTACAAAAATCGTAATATTATTTTTAGCATCTCTATAAATTCAAACACATAAATTACTACCAAATGACGTAAAATCAACAATATGTCAAACCTTGACTACTCAGAACTTCTTAGATTTATTTTTAATCTAAAACAACATGATCATGTTAGCAATTACCTAAAAAAAACTTAAAGTGTCTCAATATAGAAAACCGACGTCTTTTGAGATTTTGTTCGCGGTTTTATAAAATTATTGAATCAAAATGCCCGTCTTATCTCTATACTCAGAAGTGACCAAAATAGCTTCCATACATGAATCTAAAACAAAAACTAGAGATTCTCTAGATTCTAAAAGTACCGAAACAAACATCGAAAAATCATTTCCATCTTTCAAGCGTCTAGGGTGTTCGAAATGCTGTAGACCTACCATCATAATTTAAAGATTTAAAACGTGTGAATATTTTCAGGAAAATGTGGAAGAATTAAGATTTTATTACCTAGCCCAAGTTAAAGTTTTTCAAGTCATTAATAGCGTTAATAGCGTCGAGGTGTAAAATATGTTTAATTGACAATACTATTTTCTATAGGTTGTGTTCACAATCCAAGTGATTGGGATGAGAAAGTTATCTTATAGGAGATGTAACCGAATAGATCTTCGTTTTAATTTGATCCATGCTAGTTACTCTATTTTTTACTATGTACCATTCATTTGATTTTTATTGTCGTCGTATTTGACAAATCTTTATATTTAAATATTCATTATAAATACATTTTTAATTTGATTTTAGTCTGCCCTCTTCAGGTAAAATAGTTACTGAGTCTTTTTAGTTATAAACGTGTAATGTTGATCTTTGCTCCTAGTATGTTTTACACTAGATTTGCAGCTGTTATCTGGTTGTGGAAAACTTCTGTCCACTAATCTTTAAACTGCACAGAAAAAAAAATTAAAAAAAATTGCAATATTATATGTAGCTTACTGAATGACTTGTGTTTTATTTTAGCTATGTAATCTTTAATGTGATTACCAGTTGATTACTAACCAAGAAAAGTTTTCAGGCCATTAATTCCTATTATTTTATGAGAAATACTTCAGAATGTTTAGAAGATTATTTATCAAAACATTCGGGAATACAATATTGACAAATATGCCCATTCAAAATAATTTTAAATTCACTATAAGACGAAATGTTTCAGCTGCAGCTAATAAACACTATAGCACTCCTTTTAAGGTGAAAGCATTTAAGTTAATTATTTAGGCACTTTCTACAAAATAAATTGTTTTTAAAGTACTTATTGGGTCAAGAACGTTAACATTAGATTTTTTTAAATCGGTAGAAATAATAATATACTTTTACTAAAGCCTATTATAATTAATATTAGATATAAAAAAAATCAGTCGTCCTTATACTAAGACTACTTGATTAATAATTTATAAACTATTTGCTCAACTCAACTATTTAATAGCGTATAACCCGAATGTGGTATTGCGAGATGCAAAAGTATACAGCAACCACACAAACAATATTATATAATATTATTTTAGTGTCTTATGTAATTAACAACGCTGCAAGGTAAAGTTTTTCTCATAATTTACTTTCTCAAAAGAGTGTAAACATTCTCTACCCATGCCATGCTGAATAGGTAGGCCGACTGTTAGATTATTCTTTTATTTTTTAGTATCATCATCTTACTACCTGATCAGGTAATAAGCATATTTTAAGCTAAATTTGGAAAAAGAGATTATTTGTGCAACACACACACAACAAATAAAAGCCAAAATAAAGGGCTTTTCAACCTAATAAATTGGTTTAAATCAACCATTTCACCAACTAGAAGCAAACTTTAAGTAAACTCAAAGTAACCATTCATTTCTTTACAAAGTAAAATAGGACCCATTTTCTAATATCAGATTCTAGAGGCAGGGTCAGCTCAGCATCAACCAGATCATTTGTTGGACAACGATAGGACCTGGGAGGCCGAGTGTGGGCCTATTACTGTGGATTCACATGTTCGCTGAAAAACTAGCGCAGAACAGAAATGTGGTCACGTGACGAGCTCTAATCCAATCACAAGATTCCCGCCTCATCAGCGCGATTTGTTCCGCTAAAGTCCAACTCGTCTCTACTTTGTCCGCTCTGTCTGAGATGTTCGGCACAGAGGAACCAATCAAATCTCAGAAACCAACCATCTCAAATCGGTGTGCATGTGCATTTGACAACATATGTGCTCTACAGCCAAAAGCGAGCAGACAGCGTCATTGGCCGTTGTGAGGAGATTTGAAATAACCCGTTAATTTAAAGCACGTGTTGATATATTGGATTGTGCCACGACACAGCATTCTAATTTGAAAACATCCATCGTGAGAATGATTTAAAATATAATAGGCCTATGTTAATCCACTAAAAAATAAAATATGTTGATAATCAGCTGTTTTAAGTTAGCGTTACAATGCATCATGGGTCAACATACAGCGAGTGAACTGCTGCGCCACTGAACGCAGGTACTGCTTTCTAATTTCAGTGAACGTGTGAATCGAGCTTTAATCTCATGGTCAGATCTTTGTTCTGCCCAATTCCTCGTATTTGTATAATATAGGCAGAGTTCACATCACCTGAACATGATTAGGTCTACCAAGAGAAATATTTCATACTCAACGTTAATAATGTGATTAGGTGACCTGGTGGTCTAGGGGTAAGGTGTCAGACTCCTGTACTAGGGGTCCGGGGTTCAATCCTCGGTCCCGGCACAGATTTATCTGATCGCCAAACCCTTCCTTCACCTCTGACAAGACGTGTATTAATCACAACTTGTGAATGTGTGAAATGCCAGGCCTACCACCGTGGTTCGGATCCCACGTTAAACTGTAGGTCCTCCATTTCAACTCACAATCACCCTACCATTGCACATTAGCGTAAGTGCGTATAACCCGAACGGGGAGTAAGATGTGGTGATAATAATAATAATAATAATAATAATAATAATAATAATAATAATAATAATAATAATAATAATAATAATAATAATGTGATTAATGTAAATTGTTTTTCAGAAGCAAAGAGTGGACGTCGGTGGTGTTAGTATAAATTATTTGAAAGTGGGTCACGGACCTCACACATTACTGTGTAATCCGGGTGTAATGGGTAAGTCTTCATAACGTGAACAATCTTGTTTGTACCAGTCGAAACTAGGGCTGTGGAATCTGTACGCTAAGACTTAAATTCAGAGACTCCTCTATTTTTCTACTGTCCAACTCTGACTCCTTCATAAATTGCTAATGTATATTAATTAGTAATAAATAAATTTACTGAAGTAAAATGCTTCAATAACAGATAACCTCATGGGAAGCTTCTTTGGCATTGTGAACTTATATTTAAATTAATTTGTCAATCCAGATTACAGATTTTGGTCTTAAAATAAAATTATAAAATATTTGTATAGTAGCCTATTATAAGTTTTTATTTTGAAGCTGTAGTCAGTACATTTTTACAGACTCTTGACTCCACCCATAATTGCTTCCACATCCATGGTTGAAACACATTTTAAAAGATAATTTGTTAGTTATCATAAATAAATAAATAATACTCTGCGCTTCATTTTCATAACCAACAGATGTAGATGGAGGCAATTGATCTTGGTATTTGATCCTAAGGTATTGAACCAAAGTAGAATAATGTTTATTACTCTTATAATAATAGGAGAGAATAGTAAAGTGTAAAAAACTTCAAGTGCACATAAAAAAAAATGTTGCAAGCTGAAGAAAAGGCTATGCAACCTGTTGGGCTGTAGTTTTCCCAGACTAGCTATACATATTTTGGAGAATATAAAAATAGGCTACATAGTTTTCTAATGTTTATACAATATGAAAACAGACCAAAACAAGGAAAAGAGCTGGAGGGATAAAACTAAGTACTTAGTTCATAAGTATGAGAGGTAATGTAACCTCCCTTATTTCACCACCCAATCCAATACCGCCTTTTCATTTTCTAGATTTATTTCTTATAATTATTTGTATCCTCATCATCATGAACTGTTCCCAGCCTGTGGCCGGGTCCGTTAAGTAAAATGTCTTCATTTTCCTCTGTCCTTATCCCTTTCTTCCTCCTGTACTCTCTTCCACCCTCTTCCTCTCACTTGCACACACACACACTTGCTGCTATCTGTCCATCCCATCTCTTTCTTGGTCTCCCTTGCGGTCTCTTCCTTACATATTTTATATCCATTAATCTTTTTGGAATTCTCTCCATCTTTCATCCTCATTACACGCCCATACCATCTCAGTCTTGCTTCCTCTACTATCTCATGTACTCCAACATCCTCATTACATGCCCATACCATCTCAGTCTTGCTTCCTCTACTATCTCATATACTCCAACATCCTCATTACATGCCCATACCATCTCAGTCTTGCTTCCTCTACTATCTCATGTTCTCCAACTCTTGACCTTACATCTTCATTCCTAATCCTATCTCTTCAGGTGACAGCTAGCATGCACCTCAAAAACTATGTTCCATTCAAATTGGAGGTCATAGGAGTTATTTATATATCATTTGTTTAAAATCTGCTTCGGGTAAGTTTTATGTTACTCTTAAATGTTATATTTCTGGTGCTTACGGCGACTTTTGTGTTGCTATTAAACCGTAATATTAATATTCCAGGCACAATCTGGACGGATTTCAAACCACAGATTGTGAGTCTGGACAAATCCAAGTTCACATTAATTGCCTGGGACCCTCCTGGGCATGGCAAGAGTCGACCTCCTGACGTCGAATACGATCCAGACTTTTACAACAGAGGGGCGGAGTTCACGGTCAAGTTTCTGAAAGTAACACCTTTTACATAAATATACCAATTTGAAGAACAACCTTTCATTGAATTCAAGTGTGTGATTGTAAGATCTGTTTTTCAAGCAGTTAATAAGTGAACTTGAAACCAAACAATCCGGTCTAATACATCTTTTAAAGTCGACAATCTTATTTCCAAAATATAGACTCTTAGCAGTGGCTCATAATGTAGCAAATTATATTATTTAATGCAAGGCTATTTTAATCATCCCAAGTGAACCATAATCCCATATTAATAAAGTTGTTACAAATATTCTCAGCTCTGAGAATTGAAACTGCATTTTTTTGGATTGCATTGCATTTATACGCCAGCCTTAATGTGAATGTGTTTAGGGTTCATCTATAAACCACATAACAATTTTTGTTACATTTTAGACCCCTCCTCCCCCATGTAACACCATACAGACATTAGAACTCCCCCATGTAACACCATGCAGACATTAGAGCTCCCCCATGTAACACCATGCAGACATTAGAACTCCCCCATGTAACACCATACAGACATTAGAACTCCCCCTATGTAACACCATGCAGACATTAGAACTCCCCCATGTAACACCATGCAGACATTAGAACTCCCCCATGTAACACCATGCAGACATTAGAACTCCCCCATGTAACACCATGCAGACATTAGAACTCCCCCATGTAACACCATGCAGACATTAGAACTCCCCTATGTAACACCATGCAGACATTAGAACTCCCCTATGTAACACCATGCAGACATTAGAACTCCCCATGTAACACCATGCAGACATTAGAGCTCTCCCAGCTCCCCTCAGACATCATTTTGTGGTTTATGGATGACCCGTGTTCAGACAAACGTTCAAACTTTGTTATGTATTTGTCAGGCACTGAATGTTGGGAAGCTATCTATTCTTGGTTGGAGCAACGGGGGTATCCAGGGAATGATAATAGCCGCAAAATATCCTGAACTAATAGAAGCACTCGTACTCTGGGGTGCAAAGGCGTACATTGTGAAGGGAGAGGTTGACTACTTACAAGGTAGGTCTAATCCTCGGCTCTTTGAAGTAGCACATTCGTAATTATTGGATTGGGCTATTTTACCCTTGAAAGAATTAGTTTTTTGGAACAAGATAATATATATAGTTCGTCTACCAACACTTGCTCATTGCCGGCATACTTTTGAGGTTTAATTAAAAAAAAAAAGAAAGTCTCTTGGTAGCTCCTCAGCCTCAGGCCAAAATGCTCACTTAATAAAGCAATGATTAAATTACATTTAAAATTTGTTAATAATCCAAACTAATTTAATTTTAGTGTCTCTCAGAGGTAAGCAAGTTTTATACATTATTTTTTTATTAAATCTACAAACTTTGCTTGATATGTGGTAAAATTGTGACAGTAAAATGTTGATTATACACAAGAGCTATGAATTTTTTCCTTAAATACTGCACTCTTTCCACGGAGCCTCTGGAACAACTTTTACACATAATTTTACAAAACTTTACCATTTTATATCTCGGAAAGTTTGTGACCTAGGGAGGAAAAATTTTACATGGTATAGTAGCTTGGTGGTAGTAACACGTAAAAAAAAGTTTCATTAAAATCTGAGGAAGTGGGTTTCATGGCCTGGAATTCCCCTTGTGTTTTGTTGTGTAAAATAACATTAATGATAAACCTACAAGGCAACAAAGACATCTAGCAATTAAAACAACAGAAATAAACATAAATCAGGAAAATGTGTGTAAAGTAAATCATTCACTTACTTTATGGCACTAGGAACTCAAAAGTTGATTGCTGTTCTTACAAAAGTACACCACCTATCACTATCTTGAGCTAGTTCTATCCAGTCCACCTCATTACACCCTATCCCTATCTTGAGATAGTTCTATCCGGTCCACAGGCCCATTCTAATGTTTTCCTCACATCTGTGTCTATTTCTTTCCATTGGGTTTACCACTCAGTACCTTGATCATGGTTCTAGATTATCCCATTTGCGCTGTATAGCATATGTTGACCATCGTAAATCACTTAGGCTTAGTTTATATTCATGCATAACTCATAATTAATAGTGAATAGCGCATAGTGTATAGTGCACAATTCATAAGAAAATTACTAAGGTTTATAATGCAACGTAGTGAATAAGACATTCATAACGATTGTCATTTGTTTGAGAGGTGATCTCCTTGCGCGCGTGGTATTTTAAGGATACTACCTCTATGGATATGTCAATCATTGGTCTTCAAAATAATTTACATACTTACAAATATAATATCCTTGTTCCCTTTAACACGCCAATTTTACTAGCTGTATTATAATCTGAGAGATAAATATTGGTACTGTTTACTAAATAGTATTAATCTGAATTTATATATTTAGCATTTAATGGCAGACCATCTAGAATTGCATTTCTGGCTTTTTATCATCACGGGTAAATGAATTTTATAGAACCCATCCTTCTATATTTAATAGTATGTTTGCATTATTTATCTTCATTTGAGGACAATCTGGTTTAGTGGTTGAATGAAATGAGGCTAGAGTACAAGGGCGTTGCACGAAATGTATTTTTGGAGGGGGGTTATGTGGGTTTAGACAATGAATTTTTCAACTCCTGGTGTTTTAAACCATAAAAATTCCCAAGTGACCAAGGCAAGTACAAAAACTACATTAATAGGAGGTGCGGGGTTCCTCCCCCAAGCAACAGAAACAAAACCATCTTCTTTAAATTCAACCGTATATTCATTGTTACTTTAATTTTCAAGTTAAAATCTAAATATAAAACTATTTAACGAAAATTAAAGCCCAATATGGCGACCAACTTCTAAAATAATATTTGAAAAATATCGAATTATGTTTTCCATAAATCCTATTGGCTAGATTTTTCTTGCAAGATTATCGTTTCACAACTCGTGCATAACGTATAAGAAAAGTTAAAGTTAAATCAACTTTATGCACTGTGAACTATTTCACTATTCACTATAAATCGATTATAGACGCCATCATTTAAAATAATGTATTTCAACTTCTTGCGCACTATACACTATACACTATTCGCTATTAGTTATGAATTATGCATGAATATAAACCAAGCCTTATAAACAATTTCCAGGGCTGAAGAGCTCCCCGGCTTGGGCCGGTTCTATTAAGGCCGAGCAGAAGGCATATGATGACCACGATTACTTCGTGAATTCAATGAAAAAGTTTGTAGCTAGATTGACACATATCTACAACAACGGTGGAGACTTTTGTAAGGATGCTCTGTCCCAGATTCACTGCCCAGTGCTTGTGATGCACGGGGAAGGCGATTTATTGGTATTCGATGAGCATCCACACTATCTGGTAGAACACATCAAGGGTGCAAAGTAAGTTTGTGAGGGTTGGCTCATATTCACACATAGCCTAGTAGTAACAGTGCCAAAAGTCACATTAAGTTGAACCGTTATAAATCATAGTGCTTGTGGCACAAGTGTAATTAATAGTTCATTAAACCCCATTATATGATCGCATGGTCTAAGGCGCTAATCTCGCCACTGGATTATAACTGGGGGATTGAGGTTTGAATCTCTTTCAAGCGAAGTGATTTTTTTTTCTTTCAAAATGGTTTTCCACTCTCCCCCCACACTAAAGTTAGTCCTCTAAATATAACCTTTCTACTCCCTAAAACTATTAGTGTAACTAATACAGCTTACAAACTGAACAGGTATTAAGAGACGTCGTCTGTGATGGATGTGTGGAACTCGTCGGCTACATATGTGTTTATTTAAGATCACGAGCTATCAGATAACGCAGCCACCATCGACTCGGTAGTTGGCTTTTTGCTGCCAAATGTACAATTACAATTTCTGTACTAAAGCACAAATCATGATGGATTAAATAGCAAAGCTAATATATATCTAAATATCATATTCTTTAAATTAAAAAATGACACCTGAACATTGGTGTTCCGCAAATTTCTTATAATCGAAAGTGTTCCGTGACTTCCGAAAGGCTGAGAACCACCGCTCTATAACAAGGAGTATTTAGTTCATTTTATGTTGACTACTTTCTATCTCAAACATATTTATTAAAACAATGTAACTTCAAAATAACTAAATACATATTTTTTAAGAAAATATTTTCCCTGTTTAAGTTTTTTGTTTGTGTTTTTTCAGGTTAGAATGTTTCAAGTCGGGAAAACATCACATCCACTTGAAACATCCTGACAAGTTTAACAGATTAGTTGAAGATTTCCTTACAGAACAGCTTGGCCATAAAAGTGTAATTAGCAGCAAACTGTGATAGAGCGTTTATTTTTTATAATTTATTATTAATATCAGGTGTTCTGTCTTACGACAGGTCCATTCCTCTTGTCAGTGAACTTAACCCCAGACCACCAATGTACCCTGTCCTCTGCCTCCAAGTCATCTTCTCCCTGAGCTTCTTTCTATTAGACATTCCAACATAAATAGGAAGTTGTGTCAGGGATTTCACACTTCCGCCCGAAACCTATGTTGAGGGATTGAACAGTAACATTTGATATTATTCCATAGGCAACCATTATCTCATTGTTCTGTGACACAAGTGTTTGTGAAATGTAGTCCTCTTTTGATCTTTTCATTGTAAAAGCCATATGAGGTTTGTTCCTATTTATTTATTGCCCTACCAAACTCTTTTTTCCTCTATGATCTTTCAATATTTTGAACCTCGGGAGTTATGACTATTAGAAACCAACTTTTCATTATTTTGAGGTAGACAAAAAAGTCATTAATCAAATTAGATTTATTAGTCTATCCAGAAATTACTCAGGAATTTGTTTTACACAAATCTATATTTGTGTTTGTTCAATAACTGTACAATTAATACTCAAGATGGGAGTAATAAGTGCCTTATTGTTTTGAAAGTTGACTGAAATGAAAATATGTCATTTAGTGTTTTAAAGTTATATATGCTAAAAAAATAAAGGCGGTTCAAATCTAATGGTTTCTTTGATTCATAACTAGCCAAACATTTGTTCAAACTGCTATAACACTTGTCTATTAGTAGATCTGCAAGTAATGTTGCCTACAGGAATCTTTCAGAGTAGGGTGGGGTATATATTTCACCCACACACCTGGATTGAATGTAAGAGGGGGACTAAGAAAGTGGAGGCCATGGGAATGAAGTTTGTGAGGAGCAAGATTATGAAGTTATTCAGGAAAGAGTTGGAGTACATAAGAAAGTAGAGAAATGGGAGGAGCAGATAACAGAAAGTGTTCCAAGTGCGAGGAAAAGCATGGAAGAAATTAGAGTAAGAATGGTGAAAGGATAGAGGAAAATGGAGGCATTTTACTAAACTGACTCGGCCACAGGCTGGAAACAGTTTGTCTCTAAAAAAAAAACAAGAGTTGTAGAAAACCCATGTGAGTCTAATAAAAAAACTCAGGGTCAAGAGGGAGGGAGGGATGATTTCTACCCTTCAATGTAAAGGTGTGTACAAACACCATAAGGCAACAGTCTTGTCCAGCCGTAACAACACAGTATCACAACATCGTGTGTACCATCTGCTGTCACATTAAAGAAATGTTGCGCGCACGTGTTACACCCCTTATTCTGTTTGGACGGGACTGTGCAACACCAGAGCATCTCAGATTGTTATAGAGTTGTTCACGAATATAGAGCGGAACGAAAAAAAAAATCAACATTTTAATAATAGTGGGGGAAAAAAGCTTGGTAAGAACTTGCTACAAAATTAATTACTACAGTAGATGAACACAAGAAAAATATTAAAGTTTTACCGTTAGCGCTTAGACGGGAAAAATAAATATTGGGACAGCATTATGTCCAGGCAAGTGATACGTGTCGGTGTTACGATGTTCTGTTTCATGTCTATACCAACCTTAACTGTACTGGTAATTCATTAGGTCAGTGTTAGTTGTTGGAAGAATTTGTTTACCTCGTATATTAGAGACCTTTTATTTTTCATGTAGAACACACTCAATATATTAGAATCAGTCATACTATACTCGGGCCATGTAGTTTCCCATACAGAAACTTAGCGTGTAGATTAGCCATGGTCACGCTAAACACCTTTGTGCTCTGTTCTAGGTGTATGAACACAATTTACTAAGGATGTCAAGCCTTGTGTTATTAGAGGTACAGCAAATTTATATATTAATTTATTCTCCTTTTAGCCAACACACACATACATGCTATTAAGATCAAGTTACAATGTTTCCAAGAAAAGTTAGAACTGATTAATGTATGAACAATTTTTTTAAATAATAAATATTATAACTAACAATAGGAGGGTTTAAATTAGGAGGGATGGCAAGAACATTAACCTGACTGTGAAGTAAAAACTCTTCAGAATAAAAACAAAAAATATATTCAAAGATGTGCGAACTCGAAGAAATTGCTTGTGGCAGTGAAAGCTTGTCTATTTTCACTAGTATTTTATCTAGGGGTGTGCGAAGTTTTGACTTGGCAACAAATTCTGGCTCCGAAGCTTCGCCAATAAAAACATCGACAGATAAAATACTACATTTATGTTGAATTACCGCCATTCTGAGAAGTTTTGTACATTACAAATTAAAATTTATATAGAAACAATCTTATTAATAACAATTATACAATAAAACATTCTACAAATAATTTTAGTGAATTAAGTAATATAAAAATAACTACAATATCTTAGCATAAAACAAGTAAAAGAAAATATTACAACCTCGATTCAGCTTCGAGAATATTTCATATATTCGCTTCGAATTGAAAAATTGGACTTCGCACACTCCTAATTTTATCCAGACAATTTCTACTCCGGCACTACTCGGGTAACTGCGCTGGCTAGCCTCTCTTAATTTAAACCATATTCCAAATAAATTAACAATATAAGACATTTAAAATAAGTGGTTTTATGTTATACAGAATAGGCGGAGCTTTAGACAACTGTAACAGTAAAATATTATCTATAAATATAACATTTAGATCCAAACAGATACATTTTATCTTCCTGGGAAACATATTTTAATAAAAGAACAAATTTTAAAAAATTATCTTTATTCTGACAAAACAAAGTTTGTAAACAGGCTAAACAGATAGATAAATTCAATGATAAAATTCAGTCTTAAAGAGCTTTATTGAATCCTAAAATTATTGTAATTAGTTCTTGATGAAGAGACAAGCAATTTACCAAACAGTCTAGGGAGTTTCAAAATAAGTATAAATAAACATTTCATGTGTGGAAATTATGTTACTACACAATCTGTTGAAGAAGGTACCCGAAAGAAGGGTACAAACCCTCTTTCCGGTTCCTTCTTCCATATACATACAAGGTCAAATGGGAGGAGCTGATAAGAGAAAGTGTGCAAGTGAGAGGAGAATGGAAGCAATTAAAGGAGGAAGAATGGTGGAAGATTTTACTAAACTGACCCAGCCACAGGGTGAAAAGAGATGATGATGATTAAAAAGGTAACAAAGAGTCTAATTAGTGTTTGATACACACGTGGTCCACACATTCTAATATTAATACTAAGTACTGCTTGTGGTACATTACTCTTTAGCTCTCTCAAATGTCCCAAAGAACAAAACTTTATTCTTAAAATAATCTAATGTAATTTTATTTTTAACTATATCGAACCATTTCCTATATAATAAACAAGTTGTGATCAGGCTTTGAACTCATTGGTTCCCACGAACACTTTTTATACCATACATATATTTTTATAAAAAAGAAGAGATTTCTGGTCATGTTTGAAAATCAGAACTGACCCGTTTATTTTATTTATGTTGCTAAATCACTAGGGAGGGGGTGTTCGAAGGTCACTTTTTAAATCTGAAGCGAAGATTGAAACATGCGAAGAAAAGTCGAAGTCAGGATTTTTAATGTCAATTAACGTTACTTTTAATTTTTAAATCAACTTTTAAGTACCCTTTTTTTTATCTATGCTTATGTTATGGGTGTTATTTAATTACTTGTCAGTGCTAAACATATGTTTAGTGGCAGTCCTAAAACTATCAAATTTTGAAATATGTAATATTTTGTGGGTATATCAAATTAATCAATAATTTATCAAAGTTTTATCCTTCCTTGAAAAGATTTGAGTGTTATTGTAGGTGAAAGTCGAAGCAAAGGCGATCTAACCCTCAACTTCGAAATTTCAAAGCTTCGCACATGCCTATAAATCAATAAATAAAACTATTTTAGGTGTGGCTTGAAAAGGATTACTAGGTATAAAAAATAGTTTTCAAACTTTTTGGCCTAATTTTTTTGCCATTAAATAAGTTTCAAATAAAAGTAAAACGTGTGAAATAAGAGCATTATGACAATTTTAAATTTCTCTAGATTATTTTATTCTAAATTTAGAAACTTTATTGATACAAAATTAGATATAAATCACAGCTTTATATTAAGCCCTATCACGGGCCATCTTGTGATTTCCATGTGCAGCATCTATCTGTATAAATTTTACACATCCTGCGGTTTACATGGGCTTGTACTTAATTATGTTCCTTTGCGTTGATACACCGCAATTTTCCTATTCTCGCTGCTTAGCCATGCTCGTCGGTTCCTCCGTTCGCTAAAGGTCAAATGTACATTTTTTAAATAAGGTGTAAGTAATTAACATGATGTTTCCTGGATTGTGTTGTTTCAATGTTATATCACTCAGGATTAATATTTGTTTGAAATATTGATAATAGTCAAATCTTTGCTTGGCAATAAGAAAAGGCCTGCTATATAATTATGTATTTTATTCACTTTCTACTAAATTGTGATAAATAAAAGTGTGTTGAAAATATGTTTTTAAATTAAGATTATCAACTATTTCACTTAAAATAATTGTTAAAGGGTTAGTTTTAATGTGCTATCTGAAAATATATATTTGACCATTATCAAAGGAAAATAAAAATATATATTAAAAAAAAATCAAATCAGAAAAAAATTATGCGGCCAGAGGATTAGTAAAATTGACTAACAGGATTGACATTATTGCAGATAAAAATCATTCTGTAAATGAATTTATTGATATTAAGGCGCTAGTAGTAGAGTATGGATCAAAAGAAAGGGGTAGGCCATGTAAGACGTGGCTTAATATTGTAGTCGAATGTGTGAAAAAGAGAAACATTAAGAGATTTAATAATAAAAGAGTATATATGACTGTGTATGGATGTTGTTGAAGAGAAGGGAGTATGAAAGGACAGGGAATGTGGAAAAAGTGAGGATGGATTAAGTACGGAGTTGATGTTTTTTTAGTTATATGCACAGTTTCTTGCCTACCCCGCAAGGGAATGGTGCGATTAGATAGGTATGCTGTATGTTAGTATGTATCATCGAGCAGAATTTTTTTCCCCCCACACAGTGCAGCCACGAAAATTAATATTTTACTATTGATAAATGGCTATAACAAAACATGAGAACTTAATATTTATAAACAAATGAGATACGATTTCATTGTTAAGTAGTTTTTTTTTTAATATACACAATTAACACGTCATTTACTATCAAACTATTATTTCAGGTATTGGAATAGCTACCCAATAGTTTGAGTTTACCAAATACCCCAATAGTTTGCCAGCTGGTTATCCCTAATTTTGATAGTTGAACAAATTTTTTATCAATGAAATAAAGTTAATAAAATGATTAAATTGATTAAATGGTTATACAGTAGAAATTTATTTAACATTAATAATTTGATTTGAGCTTGGGAAGCCACCATTTTGAAGAATGTATTGGATAGTCTAAATTAACATGATAAATTACCAATCACATAATTTGAAAAGAAATATTTCTTACAAACAGCACAAGTATTGTGCGACATGAAAAATTCAACACACAAAATACACAATCACACAATCACACACATTTGTTCGACATGTGTAAAGTCTTAACAACACGATGTTTGTCACTGTACAAAGGTAATTATAAGTCTAAAAAGAAGGTAAACATCTGAAACAAAAAAGAAACAACAATTTTAATTATAATCACATCGACAGAAAAATACCTTACAAGTAGGCTTGTGCGGGATCTCGACCTTCAGGAAATAGGTGTTCCCAAAACTCTGACAGGTTATCCGGGAATAAAAATGATAATATTAATACTAGCTTCAATTAAGGACAGGGTAACTAATGTTCATTAAAAATGTTATTAATTTACTTCAGTTAAAATTACATCTCAGTCTTGCTTCCTCTACTATCTCATATACTCCCTGTACCCCAACTCTTTCCCAGATAACTTAATTCCTAATCCTGTTTCTCCTGGTGACAGCTAACATGCTCTCCTAGTCTCTCTTACATTCAATGTCCATGTTTCTTCTGGTGACAGCTAACATGCTCGCCTAGTCTCTCTTACAGTCAATGTCCATGTTTCTCCTGACGACAGCTAACATGCTCTCCTTGTCTCTCTTACATTCAATGTCCATGTTTCTCCTGGTGACAGTTAACATGCTCTCCTAGTCTCTCTTACATTCACTGTCCTTGTTTCTCCTGGTAACATGCTCTCCTAGTCTCTCTTACATTCATTGTCCATGTTTCTCCTGATGACAGCTAACATGCTCTCCTAGTCTCTCTTACATTCAATGTCCATGTTCCTCCTGGTGACAGCTAACATGCTCTCGTAGTTTCTCTTACATTCAATGTCCATGTTTATGCTACACGTATGACAGTGGGTACAAAGTACAACACTTCCTTACACTTCAAGGTCACTTCACTTTTCCATAGCAGGTCTCTTACACACCTATAGCACAACGCTCCATAGCAGGTCTCTTACACACCTATAGAACAACTCTCCATAGCAGGTCTCTTACACACCTACAGAACAACTCTCCATTGTCTCTCTTACATTCACTGTCCATGTTTCTCCTGGTGACAGCTAACATGCTCTCCTTGTCTCTCTTACATACAGTGTCTATGTTTCTCCCGTATGTATGACAACAGGTATAAACTATGCCCTGTACAACACTTGAAGGGCACGTCTCTTACACACCTGTATATAATGTACCCCACATGTGTTTCAGGTGTGCTTGGACAAGCTAGAGGACTTCCAGCTCGCGATGGTGATAGCTCGACTGTATGAGGGCGAGTTGGACTCGACTCCAGCCAGTCTCAAGAGACTGCTCTACGAGGTAACACTACACTTGTACACTCGTACACTTCCACGGATGTTCATTTTAATAACAACTAAACTACCGAGGCTCAAACTTGAGACAAATTTATGAAATATTCTTGAAGCCAAATCGAAGTTATGATATTTTTATTAGTTATTTTATGCTTGACATGATAAATTGTATTTATTTATATGGTTTATACACTTAGTTCAAATATAATAATATTTTATTGCACAATTGTTTTTAATATTACATTCTAATCTGATAAACCAATCTATTATCACAACATGCAATTAAATTTCTTAATATTTTCTAGTAATAATATTGATTTGTTTGTTACATAAATACTCACACTGACAAAATTAACCATAAAATAACTATTTTAACTGTCAATATTTTTATTGACGAGGCTTCATAATTGTCGAAGCCATGTTAAAGTTTCCAAGTTTTGCACACTCGTAGTTTTAATATTCACTCACTAAATATTTAGAGTGGTCAAAATGTCTCTTGTGTGAAAAGGTTTTGCAATTAATTGATACAATTTAAAGTAAACTTTTGTTTGTCTTTGTTTTTATGTGTCAGGAGATCCTTGGGTGTAACAAAGACGGGGAGAACCAGGACCTGTCACGGGCCCACCCGGACCCATTCCTGCGCTCCATGACCCTGTGGATCCTCAAGGATCACACGGGGAGTCTCAACACACTGCTGCAGTCAAACACGGGCTCCATGCACCCGCAATACTGTGATGACGAAAAGGGAGACGAACCAGCAGGTGAGTCAAACATTGGCCCGCAATACTGTGACGACGACAAGGGAGGTGGACCAGTAGGTGAGTCAAATATACACCCGCAATACTGTGACGACGACAAGGGAGACGAACCAGCAGGTGAGTCAAACATTGGCCCGCAATACTGTGACGACGACAAGGGAGGTGGACCAGCAGGTGAGAAGTTAGCTGCACTGCTAACATTAATAAGAAAACTATAGTAAAAACATTATCTGACTTACTAGAACATGTTTCTGTTGAGTGTGGGCCTCGCCGTTTCATCCTCTGCCTCGTAGCATTATTCAAAACTAAATTCACAATTTTGTTCACTCTTGAAAAATGTATTTCTAAATGTAAATCAGTTCTCTGACATGCTAGAGGGTTGTTTCCACAGCCAACCCGAATGTGTTCAACTTCTACGTGTACCTGCGCACTCACCCACTACTCATCAGACAGTACATTGCGTCTACAGCGCAAGACAAGAGGAAGGCACACACCGTCGTGTTGGCGGGGTTCAGCTATGGTGGGGACACTAAAGCTGCCAACCCGGACAAACAGGTACTTGCGCTAAGGATGTTGAATTCCATCTCTTCGATACCGTCAATTCATAGTGGTATCAAAAGAATCGATCTTAATATCATGATTTTCACTGCTTGGTTTCTTAGCTCTGATGGCCCAGAACAAGAACGTTCTGATATTCAAACAAAACAGCAATATCTAGACTCTAATTACTGTCATTTAAACCACTACTAGTATTTTAGTAGGGATGGAACCCTCAAATCTTTAAGGATATTCAAGATTCGAGAAAATCTCTGATTAAAGACTCATATCCTTAATTTCCCCCCATGCCCCATGTTACGACTTAGCTGAGCTAAGAGTCGTCGTGACTGGCCATAGCTAAGAGTCGTCGTGACTGGCCATAGCTAAGAGTCGTCGTGACTGGCCATAGCTAAGAGTCGTCATGACTGGCCATAGCTACGAGTCGTCGTGACTGGCCATAGCTACGAGTCGTCGTGACTGGCCATAGCTAAGAGTCGTCGTGACTGACACATTATTCTTGTGGTCAGCTGATGCTGGAGGACTCGATCACTCCGCTAGAGAGGCAACTGTACTTCACGACAGCCCACGCCCACTTCAAGGCTGGCTGCCCTGCTCTGGCCCTCGAGGTGCTGTCCAAACTGCCTGGGAAGGTCATGGACCCCACAGGAGAGGACTCGCCAAGTAAGCCTAACATTTGGTCCTCACCTTTGTCCACCGGTTGGTTATACAGACCAAGAACCTCAATCACCTGGCTTAACTCCATTTCTTTACTAGTTGGCTGAACTTTGCAGGAAACTTGGGTCGCTATTGGTTAGTCGGCTCTCTAAAGAAAACCTCTTTCCGCTCTTTGAGGTACATTTTGTTATATTTGGAAGACTGTACAGGAAACTTTGATAGCAACACAATAAAGGGAGGAACACTATTCATTTAGTCCAGAAGCAGATCTACACTACTAGGGGCGGCGGCACATTTTGGGTAACGTTATTTTTATCATGATAATTGTTTTTAATAATCACGTTTAGAAATTATTGACCTACATTATTGAAATAGTTTAAGTTAAAGTCAGAATGAGCACATTTATTTTTAAATACCTGTACTTTGGAATCGCTTTGTAACTGACTTCAGTTATTCTCCCCTTCATAATGTTAACTCAAGCTACTGTAGGGCATGTACTGTACATGCCTGACTATCTTGTCTCGAATACTAACTTCCTCCCCCCAACACCTTTTTCCTTGGAAACCTCCTAAAGCCCTTGACATAACAATTCAGTAGAGGCTATTTTTTTTAAAAAGAATTTTTTGTCTTGTCAAAATGTAGTATTACTAAATGAGTGATTGGTTGGCAGGTTTGTTGAACAGTCCGACCAAGGCTCGAGTTCAGGATCTGCAGATAGACACCGGTATTCTGGCTTGGGAGAACGATAGCACAGCCACTGCCCCTTCCAGAAGCAACGGTGAGTATTACACTCTTTACAATGACTGGTCCATCCTTTAGATCTCAGGTCGAATCATATTTATTATTTATTTGAGGTATTTAAAATGCACTTTATGCACTGATTGATTACCGTATATCTTCGATTCTAAGACGCCATCGATTGTAAGACGCACCTTAATTTTTCAGTATCACCAATAGAAAAAAAGCAAAAAAAAAGCAATCTTACATATAAGAAATATTTTTATTACAGAATTCACTTCACTAACAACACAATACAGACAGTACCTTATTTATCAGTAGGTGGTATCACTTCCTTCTGAATCAATATTAGTCTGATTCTTCTATGTCGTCGATATCTGCATCTGAATTAATATCAGTCATTTTCATCTTCAGTCTGATTCTTCTGAGCCAAAGTTCAAAGCGCGGGAAAAATTGAAAAGAACTGTGATTCTAAGACACCATCGATTCTAAGACGCACCCCGTTTTCATAGATGTTTAAATTGCATAAAATGTGTGTCTTAGAATCGAAGATATACGGTATATCAGCACATCAGAATGTTTTATGTGCGAGAGCGAAAGGGCCTACCAATTTTCCTGGGAAAAATATTTTCACATACCCTACAAGGTTCTTTTACATGCCACAATCAACGTGGAACTGACGGCTTTTCTTCCTTTCTGAAGGAAGTTGGGCTATGGATTTTTACTGCTCAAGAAAATTCTGTTGACCCCGGCTGGGTTTGAACCCACAAATATCGGGTCCTGAGGCGAGTACTTTATCCCAAGACCACAGAGGTCGACCTGAATCAAATCATACAAAATATTCCCGAAGCTGGATCAAAGATCCCGCTTTTTTTTAACGTTTTATGTTTGCTAAACATTTATTATTGTTTAGATTTATATAGCTATATACACTAAATATAATTTACATAATGTTTTATTTAATAAAAACTGTTAACCTGTTTTCAGCTTAGGCTGAGCATTAATCAGTAATTTGAATGACGACAACTGAACATAAGTATGTATTTTAGCCTTCAATATTTTACTTGTTCATTTTCTAAGTTAATCAAACAAATATCTTTTTTTTTTAATGAAATCAAAGCTTACAAATATCGTAAGGAAAGTCAAAATTTTCAAAGCTTAGCACATCTGTAATTTCAAATTAAAAGTCTAGGTGCCACCCTGGTCTTGAGGAAACCTACCCCGTATTTAACCAGCTCTTATTGGCGAAGTTTCACAATCGTTGAATTTATAATCTTTTTTTGAAGAGTAGTTGAAGCTTTGCACACCCTTATTGTTTGTTAGTATTCATAAATACAGCGTTTTTGTTTAACACAAGTGAAACTTAGATTTCATTGATGTTTGAAGATTTGATTTTATGTTTGGGAAATGAATATACACAGCAAACCAATTTTTTTTATATCTATTACTGTTTCCAGTCTGTAGTCATTCTATTATTCAAGCCATATATTTTCCACTACCGGCTTGCTAGGCCTGTCGTAATTCTATATTCCTTATAATATAACTTAAGACTATGACAGGCACAACATCTAGTTCCTGGCAGTTAATTTATCACTGTCAAGGGTAAACATATTTTAACAATGATGCATTTTTCGGACATGCTGGGATTTGAACCTGTGACCGGTAGCTCACTAGACAGACATGCTTACCAACTGAGCTAAGGACATTAGGCCAATAAATCAATGTCTGGAGCACCTTCATGCTCCCGATACGTCGGCAAAATGCTGTTTAAATGTTGAGTCTCCATTCCATCATAAAGGAAACACAGCTGAGGGACAAACCAAGGGATAGGAGGATGAAGGGCAATTGTAATTCATACACATTAAAAGTTTTGGGTTCTCTTCTGTGTTTGGCGTTTGTATTTAAGATGTATAGTTTTCGTGTATTGAATCTCCACTGCAACTCCAATCCGCTGGAATAAGCGCGCTGTATCACTTGGTTAATACGCATAAGCAGTGGGTAGCCGCGTGGTACGATGTAAGCCAGGTAATAGAAGGCGGGACACTCGTCTACCGTGTGTAGCAGCGGTGTACCCTCGTTGGAGAGGTACCTGGTTTCAAACAGCGGCGTCATGGACTTGCGAGTAATGAACCCCTCTTTGCCACTGTCAATGACGTGTCTCAGGAGCTGTTCCTCTGAACCTCTGAACAAAGTGAACATCTTGTTCAGCTGCTTTATGGCCTTGTTCTCGGTGTCGCTGAACACGTCGTTTCGGTCAGGCGAGCGGCTGAGTACAGGCATGCCAGAGACTCTGAGTTGCTCGAGCGTGTCTATGTCCTCCTCATACATCGGCTTGGCCAGGTTGTTGACGAGGAATCCTTGGAACACGCTTGTCATGACCAGACTGAAGAAGAAGCTTCCTCCTAACAGGATCCGGTCATGAAGCCACATTGGAGTCTTTGGGACGGAGTGGGCTATAAACACGCGCAGTTGCTGCAAGAATAAGTCGCACCATAAACATTCATTAATTTTAATCATTAATAGTCTGTTAAGTAAATATCTTACATTGCCGACGATTATGAAACTCGCTAAAAGACAACCCCAGACATTCTTCTCAAAACACACAATCATGTTCTTCCATTGGGGCAGCCTCTTGGCTTTAGGCACGATGATGCATATCCTATCGGTGGTGACCGGCACAACAAATTCGACCTCTTTTGTGCCGTAGTCCTTCACAAAGCGAGAGTTGAAAGATATATCGACCCTCCTTGTTGCGACATCTGCCAGACCACCAACCATCTTGCCGGCGCTTGTGGTAAACCCGAAGAAGCCGTCCTTCTGTTGTTTGTACAACTCCGGCGTGAAATTGAGGAACCGGGCGAGTGTGGCCATGATGGAACCATCGATACCGATGTATCTTTCTATCAGAGGAAGGTTTTTGTTCTTGTCAACTAGTATCGATGTTGGGTATTGCTGAAACAACGAAACTGTTATGGAATAACCATGGAGATTTTTTACTTTTCCCATTTCAATAGCTTCGCTGAAGCCCTCTTCTAAACTATGATCGCTAATCACTCCTCTTTCTCCGTTACCCTTGTTTATTTGGTAAGGGTCGTAGCTCCACGTTTTACTTTTGTTGCACTCCACCTCCAAGCAGCCAATCACAAGCCATGAGCGCAAGATTTGGTAAAGTTGCCATATTTCTATGAGCAAGTGTGCTGCCACAGCTTGTTGCTTATTTGAGTCTTGACACACCGAGTCGTTGAGAAGATACATTATAAACTGTGCCCTGGGGCTCCAAGTGTGCAGACAGGACTCTGCTTCCGACAAAATCCTCCCTAACTCGGTTTGATCCAGCCCGACAGACACAAACACTCCATTGTTTGTAGGCACCATCTTGTTTCGAAAGTCGTAGACAGTCCTTGTATTCTGTGAAGGCTGAAGGATTTGCACAGCACTATCCATTTTGAACATTGTGCGGTGGATTATAGAGGTGACTAGTTTGTTACGTGTGTGTGAGGTCACGAGGTTGATGTAGGGTACATTTCTGGCGTACAGTTGGCTGCTATGTTCAGTCCAAGATGTCAAGAGTGTCTCCACGCATGGTTGATCCTTGTTGTGAACTATGCTCTCTTTCAACGTTGACGCACAGTGCATGGCGGTCGTCAAGAGAAATATGACACCTGGGAACAAAAAGTGGTTTTATGGAAATTAATATAAACCATTCACTGTGCATTTATTGGATGTGCTCTAAATAATTTAAATTCTAATCCAATTTTCATAGGAAGAGCCTCATCTGACAGCTATAAATGTTACTAGACCCACTTTTTCCTACTCATGTCAAATAATATGAACAGCAGCTGTCACTTTTGATAGACAAAATGAAAAATCACACATTTTATACCAACATTAAAACGTAATTAACATATGAGCTTTTTTAGGCCCTTATTCTTTTGTTTAGAACTTTCCATAGTTTCCTTGAAAATAATATAACACTATTAAAATTCAACACTTTAAATTTACATGTTCTCAATTAAAAGATGAAAGGATGAAAGAAATAGTTAGGGGGGAGTCGGTGCAGGACAGGAGAAGAAGGAACGACTGAGGTGGAGCAGTCATGTGAGGAGAAACTATAGAAGATGTTGGACATTAAAGTGGGGTTCAGGAGGCTGAAGGAAGTATGGTGGAGAGAGGAGAGGTGTTGAGAGTTGGAGAGGCTCACGTTCCAAAATACCCAACCAGTGGCCAGAAACTGTTAATTATTATTATTATTATTATTATTTAGCACCGCGTCTTACTACCCGTTCGGGTTACACGCTTAAATACTAATTACGCTAATGGACTAGGAATTGGGAAGGTTAATATAGAGGAAGTGAACCCGCATTTGCGTAGAGGGAGAGTGGAAAACCATTTAGGAAAAAAAACCTCAGTTCACCCGACCGAGATTCGAACCTCGATCTCCCCGTCCTCGGCAGTCGGGCTTAACACGACTAGCGAGTTAGCCAACTACGCCACCGAGGCGGGTAGAAACTGTTTATGATGTTAGATAGTTAGAAAAATACTTTTTTTTTTTTAACTACCACCACATCTCAATACCTGTTCAGGTTAAACAAATGTGTGATATTACTCTGATGGGGTAGGGATGAGGAAGAAATCATTCTATGGGTAATCTACCCGCATTTGCGAGGAAGGAGAGTGGGAAACCATTTAAGAAAAATCTTCCTCAGTAGACTCTTCAGTTTACCAACATTGTTTTGCTAAACAAGTTCATTAAAACATTACAGAAACAAAAAGTAGCGAGTGTGTCTAATTCTGAAGAAAACCAGCGAATAACTGACTTGTCTGTCTGCTTCCCTCCTCCGTTGGAAGAATTCCCCCTCCCCCAATATACCCAGCTCATCACGCTCTCGTGGTTGGTTCCGTCTTCCCTCACGACATTATCGGAACGTCACCTAGTGGCGGGGCCCAGTCCTTGATACGACACTGGCCACTACCATGTGTGCCGTTCTTTCTGTGAATTTAGGCTATTTATTACATTCTAAATGAGGGCGAAACAGTTTTAAAATTAATGATTTGTGTATTAAATAAAATTAAACTTGATAGCTTCAACAGTTGCATTAGACCGCCAAATGTCCACGACCCAAACACCCCCTAAAGTTTGTAGGCATGCCAATGCCCTCCTGAAAGGCTGTAACGCCCCCACCTCACGTTGTGTATCTCTGACTTAGAGCATTCGGCCGCTGAAGTGGGTTAATTTAAGAACTAATAGTATTTTGAATTGGTAAAACTAGCATGCACGCACACGCGCGCGCGCACACACACACACACACACACATGTCACCAGTCTCCTTTTTAATCATAGTGTAGTCAGACTATATCCTATTTTGATAACTTTTCACTTTTAAATGATATCATCATTTAAATTATACAAATGTTTTGTTTAGAATTGAGTTAAATACTCCTTTTTCCAATCTGGATCTGGATCTATATTTACACCCGAATCCCTAATCTCTAATCTTAATATCAGGAAACATGGTTAGTTAAATGGTTAACTTTCCTAGATTGACAGAACTTTTTTATTTATTTTTCCAACTCTGATTTTGGTTTCACTTATTTATTACATTTCTATAGAAATAATAATAAAATGGAAACATTCTTAGATACAACACATTTATTATTACAGTCTTATAAGTGGTAAACTAATGGTCTGGAGTCTGGTTATCAAGTTTGTCCACCTAAGAGCAGAATAATATCTCAAAAACAAACTTCAAGCCAAAATATGAAATTTTTCTGTTCAAATCTCGAATCTTAAATTATTTTTAATTCTCAAATCGTATAATTTTTTCAGATCATAGGATTTTTAATAGCTTTCCTAGTTTTTTATCATCATAATTATCTCAAGAAAAAATTAAATTTACATCTGAATTCAAACTAAACAATTGAGGCTTTTTAAAATGTCCGCAAGATTTGGACCTGCATCATCACCTATCACTTAGCCTACAGTTGTAATTTTCAGACTGTCAGGTCTGCCACGCACCTAAAAAGGGGATTTTGCAAAATGCAGTAAAAATACTGGAACATTTGTTAGTTTTGGACATTTAATTGAAAGCCTACAATAGTAGGTCTTTGGTTGGACGAGAAAGTGAACTGAAGAACTAATGACGCTGATTTAAACATGTCTTATTACACCTTAAACAAGCGTTACGAAGCGACAGAAGATGTATTTCTCCAGCAATCTTAACTCATCCTGTTTCAAACATTAGCTGCACAATTTCACAATAGTCCATTTGATTTTTAAAAAAAATGAAATTCTGTTACTTTTTCCTTAAAGCAAAGCTAAGCTCCCTAGAAAAATGGGAACTCCTTTTGGAAAACAGAGGGAATTTTGTATTGAGAAATTAGTGGTAACCCTGATTATTATTATAGACTATAGATATACCTGCACGCCCAACATGATCACTTTGTTATTGACCTCAAAACATACCTTCTTGGCGACGCCACATCGTAGTGATACAAACTCACAAGACGCCAAATTTATTTTATTCGTTTAAATAATTAGCAAATTTATTAGAACTTTCTAACAATTGAAATTTATAAATGTTTTATTTCTACGTCATGACTGCTAGTAAAATGTTGTACTTCCCAAACTTACCAAGTTTAATTCTGAACTCGGACATGTTGCTAATATCTGGCGAACTTGTTTTAGAGTCACTAGTGAGGTTTTATTCAGCACAGGTGTCTTCATCTGTTTTTCATTGAAAATGAATGTGTGCATAGTAGTTGAGTTAATTAGTTCACCACTCACTACAGCCTTCATGAATTTATAATGAGCATTGATTATCCATTATAATCTTCACCGGTTTGTTTTGTAAGCACAGCTATGTCTAGTCTTCTAATTGAAACGTGTATAGTCTGGGGATTTTGAAACTTGCACAACTTTGTGTCTCACTCGCTCCCTTTTTGAGTTATAAACATATCTACTAATTACACCAATAGGTTTGGGATTAGAAAGGTTAAGCTTAGAGGAAGTGTACCCACATTTTCATAAAAGTGGAGTGGGGAAACAATTAAGAAAAAACCACCCTCAGTACGCCCGACTGGGATTTGAACACCAATCTCCCTGCCATCGGCAGTCCAGGTCGTTGTGAGAATGACACCTCAGACAGTTTGACCACCCTAAAAAGTATTTCTTTATTAGAGCTATTTAGCCTCATATTTATTAAAAACAATGTTTATCCCATAAGAAACTTTCAAACTTATTTGACATACTATACTACTAATCTGTTTTTTCTTTCTTTCTTTGTTTCATTTTATTCTCGCTATGGCTCAGTACATTATTTAGAGTTAAAAGATGGCGCTCTTATTCTCAGATTGTGTGTCTTTGTTTGTGGGGATGGATCACTAACCCAGCCCATGGCAGGATGTTATTTACTCGTCATTTGCTGTATTTAAAGACACTCTTTCGACACAAACAACCTTCTCGGGGGATACGGTGGCAATCTTAACTGGACGAGTTTCAAACCGACGGCAATATTTGTGACTACGGTACTGTGAGTTGTGTCTGTACAGACACTTCTACAAGTTTGAAGCAACCTTTACTTTTGATTATTTCTAGCCGAGTTACTGAATGTGTGCGCAGTAAACACGCTTTTAACCAGGCATATAGAGTTTCAACGTTCGACACCTTAGCTTAGTCGGTAGCGTGTCTGTCTACTGAGCTAAGGGTCCCGGGTTCAATTCCTGGCATGGACAAAAATTTATCATTGATGAAAATATGGGTTCACCCTTTCACAGTGATAAGTTAACGGCCGAGGACTGGATGTTGTGCCTGTCCTAGTCTTAAGTTAGATTATAAGGTATATGAAGCTACGACAGGCCTAGCCAGCCGGTGGTGGGAAATATATGGCTTGAATAAAAAACTGACCACGGGTTGGAAACAATAATAGATGTAAGTAAATATATATTTTCCCCAGCACATGGTTATTAAATAGACGACACAATAGTAATTAGCATACTTTCTCTTAAAGTGTGCTAGAGCTCGTGACAATGCCGATCAATAAACCACTTCGTCATAAGTTTTCCTCAAAATAAAACCCTTTGTTTTGAGAATTATATTAAACAGTCCTCATGTATAAATTTTAAACAAAAATTTGAATATTTTTAATTTTTTTTAATTAAAAAAAATTGTTTATTAGTAAATAAAACTATTCTGAATTTTTTTAAACAAGGATTTACCAAGTATGAACAAATCATGAGTACAGTACTTTCTTTAAATGAGATTAGATAGTATCAAACGATGAAGGTATATTATTTTTAATTACTGTCATAAAATTGTCTATAATTAATTAAAAGTAACAGACTAATTAGCAATTTAAGTACATTATGAAATTTGTTTTAAAATGTCCTTTCTTTTAGTTTTTTTCCTGACCATTAGGACTATCAACATATTAACACTTGAAGGTTCGGAACGAGGAAGGTAGAATTTATAGGAAATGTACCCACATTTTTTGTGAATGGAGTGTGAGAAACCATCGAGGGGAAAACCACCCTCAATCTGGAGTCAAACCCTGAACTCATCACCAGCACTCCATTGTAAGAATGACACATTAGACACCCTGACCACTGATTTGATTTCTTTTGAAAGATGAAAGTTTATAGAAATAAACTACTGTGGATATTGCTTGACCGCTGCTAAACAAATTTCATTAACAATATTGTATAAACTAAAAACATTACTAGAAAATACAAACATTGATAATATTTTATTATATTATTAGTGTTAATTTATATGTTTTGATAATATCTATCAATATGATAACCACAGATAACATAATCTGACGTATGAATACATGAAAGTAGTTATAATAAATTTGTAACTGTCTAAATAAGGTTCTTCCTGTGATAATTGGACTGTGGTTAATTCTTCCTGAATTTCAACTAGCATATAGCATGACGAAGGGATTGCACTGTAACCAATCTCACCATAAGGTCAGTCAATGAATCACTTGCCCCCACCTCCCCCACCCCACCCTGGCAGTAAACAACACAAAGATGATACTTCTCTACATATATTTAGTTAGGTAGAAATTGCATACTAAACTTTCACAGTTAAATGTTTATACTTGAGTGTTTTATTACACTACGGATTAATTCTCCAAGTGCCAGAACATTAAAACGGTAGATTCACAAACAGATATTATTGCTATCATAGTAATTTTCACAAGAAAAGATGTGATTATGAACATATTAAAATTATTATTATTATTAGATGTTCTGTCTTACTACAGGTAATGAACTTTGACCGTCAATGCATCATGTCCTGCACCTCCTTGAGCTCCCAGAATTGTCTTCTTTCCTTCAAGCCATCGACTATTTGAACCAAATCTCCTTTTTTTCTCAACTTATTACTTAATTTAGGTGAAACTTCTTTGTAGATAAATGTTTTGGATAGTGTCGCTCTTATTCAAACGGTGTTCCGCTCCTTGTACCGTACTAAGGGGCTCTCTCTCTCTGTCTGTCAGAGAGTTAACTCCGAGCTCACTCAAGAAGCCCACAATGCTGAGGGCTCCACCTACCACAAGTATCAAGAAGGGCAACTGAAGGTCTGTGAGGGAAAACACCCGAAGGGCCCCTTGCTCTACCGTGATGTTGCGAGTCATTCTAAGGGCGTAGGCCACGGCGTCACTCTGCCACTTCTGTGCGAGGCCGGAGTTGATAACTCTCTGGATGTGCTTGTTTATCATAGGGAGGAACGGGGACCCCCTGGGGGCAATGTAGGCCAAGTTGTAGAAGGTGGGGCATTCTGTGACCTTGTGAAGCAGTATAGACCCATCGGTCAGGACGCTCTTCGCCGACAAGTAGGAATAGCTGCTCTCTCGGGACAGGAGGGCTCCGGCTGCCTGGTTAGTGACCAGTTTCAGGAGCTCCTCGGAGCTACCAGGGTACAAGACGAATTTGGCTCTTAGCAAATCCATGACGTAGTTCCCCCTCTCCTCCCCGAAGATATCTGCATTGTACGGTGAGCGGCTGTAGATGGTGAGGTTGGACAAGGCTAGATCCTTGAGTGTATTTATGTCTGGCTCATATTTTGTTAAGCTCAAGTTGGTAACAAGGAGACCTTGAAAGGCGGCCACTATGGTCAAACTAAACAGTTGGAAAGAACCAAACACGTAGCGGTCTTTGATTTGCCGAGGTGTGAAAGGAACTGGTAGCCCCAAGGCAGTACGATACATGTCCAGAACAGTCCCAGGAATGTGTCTCCCACTGTGTGCATCCGTATAGATGCAACGGATTGCAGAACATATCACAAACGCAATCATGATCAGGAACCACGTCTTGTCGTCAAAACACAGAAGTACTCTTCGCCAGTGCGGTATTTTCTTGGATTTAGGGACAATGATGCACAACCTATCGATTCCTACTGGCTCTGAAAATTCGAATTCGTGTGTTCCATAAGGTTTTATGAATCGGGAGTTGAAAGCGACGTCGACCCTCCTGTCAATCACATCTCCTAAGGAACCTCCGAATGTCCCATCGTTCAACTTGTATCCAAATGTCCCCTTGTCTGTGGGACTTGTGATCTTTGAATGGAAGTTATTTTTTTTCACAAGTGTGTATAGCACTAGAGAGTCGATCCCAAATATGTTATCGATCCTAGGTTTGCCCTCATATGTGTTCCTCACAAACATGTTTGGGTATTGTATGAAGAGAGCGATTTTTATTGTATACTGGAAAAGGTTAGACATTCTTTTACTATCAACATTACTCAAAGTCTTGCTGGTACCGTGGAGAGCAATCTTCCCTCTTCTGGTGGAATTATTCCTCAAGTGAAACGGGCAATACATCCAAATCTGTGCCGGGGTGTTGCGGTTGTATTCTTTTTCAGGTACCACCATCAATACATTTAGGGTTGCTTCTCTTTGCCACAATACTTCAAATGTCGACTGCATCTCTATTTGGAGTCGTTTCTCGTTTGTATTCAAGATTTCTTGTAGGTTAATTAATATAAATTTGGCTCGTGGATTCCAGAACTTGATGCATTCTTTAACTAACGGGATTGTTGTCAGTAGGTTAAGATGGTGCTTGTACAATATTATGAATGCTTCATGCTCGTATAGGGACTCTATAATCTCGGCTTGCTTGCAGTTAGAGGCTAGTTCCCAACTCAGTATTTTGAGCTTAGAGTAATTATGTAAATGTCTAGCGAGTTCGCTTTTAAACTCTGTAATCTGGTCGCAAGAATCTGTTCCCTGTGTGATGATATGTACGTTTCTTACCCCTGATAAGTACTCCAAGTACTTGCAATTACTTGACTGGGCTGCAATCTCTGCTTGAAATTTTAGATGGTTTTCAATACGTTGCCATAAAGTTCCGTTAAGATGTGTTGCCATCATGTCACCGAGTGAAAATACTGCTCTGTTTAGGATCAATGTTATCATTACACTGACTGTACTTGGCACATAAGGCATTTTTTGTGTAAGCTGGTAATTAATACTACGTCATATTGTTAGCTTTAATTAAAGTGTCACTATTAAATATTTACTTTGTCTTTTTGGACTTGTTATTGAATGCTTGATGAGCTTTTTGACTGAAGCGCTTTTGAGGATTTATATCCTTTTACATGAAAACAGTTTCTTCGCCCTCAGTATGCGATATTCCTTACAATATGTCTGTGTGCATATTAATGTAGCGGATCAAAATAGGGCTGTGAAAGCAAACTTGGCTCCCTTTTCGAACTATAACACAACCAACCGATAGGTACACAAACTATCTTTCAGATTGTTCTATCTTTGTGTGTCTGCATACATTATGAAAAGAGGTCCATGTTCTTTGTAAACCTGTCCCTTCTTTTGTCTGGCCACTCGTTGGTTCATATTGACATTCTACATTGTGTGACAAACAATTTCATGTGTCGCACTTCATTCAGAAAGTTAATGTTTTGCCTTTCTATAGAGCTAACCTCACAATATGTTCAAGAACATAAATGCTATAATGTATGTATTTTAAAAACATTAAAAAAACACTCCCTGATATAGCAATTGATTCTTATAGATCTTTCTTAGTATGTGCTACTTTTTTATTTTTCAGTATTTGTTATTTTATGATATCAACAAAAAAACAACTACTTAATATCAATATTAATATTTGAAATTAAGAGAGTGCAAAAACTTCAGCTTGATTCTGAAAAAAAAAAATCTGCTTTGACTTTGCTTTGAAAATAATTTTGGCTTCAAGGATTACAAAGCTTAGTCATTGAAAATATTGAAATCTCAAACACCCAGATTATGTTCACTTGCCGCCATTCTGAGCTCTTTTTACATCACGAATTAATATTAATACGGAAAAATCTGAAGTAATTGATTTGCGTGTTGTGGTAATAACTTTATTTATCAGATTAGGAAAAAAAAGTGTGTAATAAAATCTTTTCAAATCGATTTTAGTACATAAATGTATGTAAATAAGCTCAATTTAATATTTATGTAAGCATAAAACACTTAACAAAAGAAATTCTAACTATGATTCGGCTTGGAGGAATATTTCATTATTCGATCTGAGTTTGCTTCGAATTGAAAAAGTTGTCTTCGCACTGCCCTATTTGAAAGTTTGAAGGGGTGTCATCCCTTATAATGTGGCTGTGCTCAGATAAAATACATATTTTTTATCTATAAAATTTTATTTTTAATCCTCTAAAGAGAAAAGTATTTTCTTTAAAGATCTGACTGAAATTTATAATTTTATTTCTCCTTTGCTTCTGAGTATTCGTTTGACTGTACACATACACCGCTAGTGGGCAAGCATGAGAAGGGTATAATTTTAGAGGGAATGTGCACACATTTGCATTGAGGAAGAGAAATCTTTGGTACACCCGACCAGGATTTGAACACTTGTGTTACTGTCAATCCAGTCTAACACAATAGTGACACGCTAGACCGTGTGACCACCGATACAATAATACTAAACAAGGAATAGCTCATTTAGTGTAATTTAACTAACCTTCACTATTTATTGTAAAATATTAACTAATTTTTTTTTCTCTTTAAGTGGAGACAGCGTCGCTGTTAACTCTTCCTTTGTTTTTAAAATGCTATTCAATTTTAGAAACCCGGTCTTTTAGCGATGGTTTTTGATTCGACTCTGACCCAAGACATTACAGGGCCATTATGGGGGTTCCTGTTGCTAACTACCCTTACCTAAAAACAACAAAGTTCAAACTTGCTTTGGTGGCAGCACGGTCTAAGGCAGGTCTTGGCTCAAGAATTTAAATATAATAACAGATAAAATCTGATTTTTCGGAAGATGCAATTTACTATAAAATAAAGAACATCAACAACATAAAAAAAGAAGACTTCTCAAATAAAACAGAACTTATTGAGATGAATGCAATGTTTTCAAATCTTTCATAATTTATTTTAACATTAGTTGTAAATATAGTAGTCTTTATTCTTAAAACTGCTTATACACGCTAATTTCATGCACACATACCCCAAATGGGTAGAAAAAGCAGTGTAAAAAAAGAAGAGGTAAACTATTGTTTTGTTTGTTGGCAGACTCTCTGATGATGTTTTGTTTGTTGGCAGACTCTCTGATGATGTTTTGTTTGTTGGCAGACTCTCTGATGATGTTTTGTTTGTTGGCAGACTCTCTGATGATGTTTTGTTTGTTGGCAGACTCTCTGATGATGTTTTGTTTGTTGGCAGACTCTCTGATGATGTTTTGTTTG
>CABFWB010000664.1:113366-160253 GCA_902151455.1 Timema bartmani | reverse complement strand
GTTTTGTTTGCAGACTCCCTTATGACGTTTTGTTTGCAGACTCCCTTATGACGTTTTGTTTGCAGACTCCCTTATGACGTTTTGTTTGCAGACTCCCTTATGACGTTTTGTTTGCAGACTCCCTTATGACGTTTTGTTTGCAGACTCCCTTATGACGTTTTGTTTGCAGACTCCCTTATGACGTTTTGTTTGCAGACTCCCTTATGACGTTTTGTTTGCAGACTCCCTTATGACGTTTTGTTTGCAGACTCCCTTATGACGTTTTGTTTGCAGACTCCCTTATGACGTTTTGTTTGCAGACTCCCTTATGACGTTTTGTTTGCAGACTCCCTTATGACGTTTTGTTTGCAGACTCCCTTATGACGTTTTGTTTGCAGACTCCCTTATGACGTTTTGTTTGCAGACTCCCTTATGACGTTTTGTTTGCAGACTCCCTTATGACGTTTTGTTTGCAGACTCCCTTATGACGTTTTGTTTGCAGACTCCCTTATGACGTTTTGTTTGCAGACTCCCTTATGACGTTTTGTTTGCAGACTCCCTTATGATGTTTTGTTTTCAGACTCCCTTATCATGTTTTGTTTGTTGGCAGACTCCCTTATCATGTTTTGTTTGTTGGCAGACTCCCTTATGATGTTTTGTTTGCAGACTCCCTTATGATGTTTTGTTTGCAGGCTCCCTTATGATGTTTTGTTTGCAGGCTCCCTTATGATGTTTTGTTTGCAGACTCCCTTATGATGTTTTGTTTGCAGACTCCCTTATGATGTTTTGTTTGCAGACTCCCTTATGATGGATTGGTCTCAGCCGGTGGGCCCTGCAGAGGACGAACTGGTCCTCAAGTGGGACGATGACGAAGAAGAAGACAGTGACCCAGACACAGGGGCGTTGCAGATGAAAACTATAAAGAGCTCGGAAGAGGAACCGCCTGTGGGTCAGTTGAGGTTTTACTATCGATATTATTTGGGGTGTATTTAAGATGAACTTTACCCTCTTTGACAGTCGAATGGGCTAAGGCGTCACTAGACTAGACTGCCTATGACCGGGAGATCACGGTTCGATCCCGGTGGAGTGTTCTGAGGGTGGTTTTTCCTACATTGTTTCCCACTCTCCCTCCATGCAAATGTGGGTACACTAATTCCTCTAAATCCAACCCTCCAAATACCTAACACATTAGTGTAATTAGTATATAATAGTATAACCCAAACGTTTAGTAAAACACGGTGCTAAAATAAAGATCCTAACAGTATGGCCATGTTGTTTCTTTACGTGTGTTGTGTGTTGCGTACAGAGACAACAGGAGCAGAGGGTGGGGATGGAGGTCACCTGGATATCATGGCACAGCAGCTCAAGTTCGTGGCCTGTCTCAAGATCCTAATGGAAGAGCTGTCGACACTCGCGACAGGGTTCGAGGTGGACGGGGGTCAGCTGCGCTACCAGCTGTACGTGTGGCTTGAGAGGGAGGTGGATGCACTCAGGCAGCTGTGCAACTACAGCGCAGGGGATGCCGACGCCATCGGAGCTGGTGAGACTCTTGGGGACACGTTCGTTGTTTGTCTGATAGACACCGCTGGGATTTGTTCACTAAATTCGCGAATCTTCAAAAGTTTGGTTCTAAAGTAAAATTTCCAGATTCGACAATTACAAAGCTTCACTCACCGATAAAAATATTTGGAGTTGAAATACAGATTTAAATTAAATGTTTGTATCTTTTTATTTATTTTTTGCTATGCCCATTACAAATGATTAGTCATATTATGACAAAAATCTTCATTTGTACTAATATTTCAGTTTGAGATTGGAAGATAAAATATATATTCAAACTCGGAAAGAAAATTGATTTGACATATCTTTAGTTATTTCTTAAAATAAATCTCTTCCTGTTTTGTTTTTTCCCCCCAATTTGTTACAAACCTTATTTTTTTCAATGGTAATAAAATGTGTTGAAAGTAGGCTACTATCCACTTATATATAGTACATATAAAACTAGTCTGAACTGCATGAGTATAAAACACTTTGTAAATAATGTTTAAGTTGGCACTTGCTTTCTTTCTTCCGATATTCTCGCTTACGTTGACTGCCGTTGACATGAGTTGTGCACTAAATCAATTAACAATGCCATATTTTTCTTCCATTCCAAACTGTTTGCTCAACTGATAGCATTTAACAAGGGTTGGAATGTGAGCATTTTTTACATCCTTTCAAACAAGTGCAGACACTTGAACCATTCAGTTTATCAGAAAGAAACTATTAGAAAATACAAATATATTATTTGTGAAGACAACATTTTACTCTATTATAATTATTGTATATGTATTAATAATATCAATAAAAAGTGACAGCCATAGATAACATGACTTGACGTATGAATACATAAAAGTAAATCTACTGACTAACTTTTTTTAACTGTCAGAAAAGACTCTTCCTTTGAAAATGGGATTATAGTTAAATTATTAAAGTTGTGATAACACTTTGGTCAGTTTATCTATTTTAATATTATAACTACCCGCTTTGCTGGTCACATGGTCCCAGATGATGTCGCTCTCGAAATAGACTTAGACTGCCTCTGACCGGGAGATGGGGGCTTGAATCCAAGTTGGGTAGACTGTGGTGCTTTTTACATAAATTATTTTCCACTCTCTACACAAATGTGGTTACAATTATTATAGATTATACCTCCCTCTCTCCTACCACACTAGTGTTAATAAATGTGGTCGGCCCAGACTGGCAGTAGGATGCGGTAAATATAAAAACTAGATCAAAGTGTATTTTCCATGGCCGTTTTAAGAAAATGTGAGGCTTGGGGCAATTGCCCCCCCTCATGGCCGTTTTAAGAAAATGTGAGGCTTGGGGCAATTGCCCACCCCTACCTTTCCTCCCTGACATGGCTGTGTATTTTCACTAGAGAAGTGTTGAAAAAATGAACGGAACTGACTTTATCTTAGTTGCTGCTGGCAAACCCATTGCTAAGTATTGACCAATTTTTTTCTGTCCGGCCACATTTTACTCAATTGTCACGAAATTGTCCTAAAAAAAATACATTAGATAAATGAAAAGCTATGACATTTTTTAATGACATGATTTTTTACTTTTCAATATTGTCTATTAACAACATTGCTACCAATCCAATTAAAGATCGGTTGATCTATCCTTGAATGCTAACCCTTTTAAATTCTCTTTATTATCATCTATTCTTGGAATAACATTTTTTATATTTTTACTAATAAAAAATGCATAAGATACTGCACCAAATGAAAGTAACTAAATGATGCTTAGTCTTTCGTTTGAGACTGTTTGAAGTGCGAGTCTGCCAAACTAACATTGCTAGAGTGAGTGCGTACACAACAAACACTTGGGAAGCTTTGCTCGACAGAAACTTGATTAATTTTGGTTTAAAAAGAGGAAATTATTATTATTGTTGTCGACACATGAAGGTCAAGTCAAGTTCGCTGTCGACCTTGAGTTGGACAATGCCTGAAACTTTAATTTTACAATTTCGTAATGTACTAAAATATGTATTTGTATTAAATAGATAACCTCTTTCTAAATGTTTAGTTCAATTAGCTAAATTACTCGTTTGTCGAATCAACATCATCACTATTATCGGGAACTGTGACCGGGACAGTTTAGTAAAATATCTCCATCTTATTCCCTTCTCCTATTCTTCCTTCTTTATTTGTTTCAATCCATTTCCTCTTGTTTACACCCTTGCTGTTATCTGTTCCTTCTATCTCTTTCTTGGTCTCCCTTGCAGTCTCTTTTTCCTAAATACTTCGTCTCCATAGTTCTCTTTGGATTATTTACTTTCCCGTCCTCATTACATGTCCATACCACCTCTGCCTCTACCATCTCATTTACCCCCCACTCTTGATCAAACATCTCCTCATTCCTAATCCTATTCCTCTTACTAAGTCAAGTGTTGATTATTTTAAAATATAAAATATTTGAAATAGACTACTAGACTAAATCATGGTTTACGTTAGTATGGATAGCCAGCAATTACCTGACTGTTACTGGGGTATATATATATATATATATATATTGTTTAGATAAAACGCTAAAAAACACACAATCAAATCTTTAAGGACAATCGTTCAGTGTCACAGACAACTTCTTCAGCTCGAGAGAGTAGACTGATGCTCATGGTTGGCTGCAAGGCTGACTGCCAACAGCCGACTGTTTTTTGGTTATAATAAAAAAATTAATGTGTTTATGTGTTTTTTTAGTGTTCTATCTAAACAAATTCTACTCTAGTGTCACTCAGATAAGTGTGCTGGCTATCCACGTTGAACTGCAATTTAAAGAAAGTGTAAACCTATTTAAGTTTAATTATTTAATTTAAAGTAAACAAGCTTTCTGTGTTTGTATGGCCAAGAAGTAGATCAAATTAGAACTTCATTGAGCTGTGAGCTATGTCGCAAAGTAAAACTTCCTTGAGCTGTGAGTTGTGTCGCGCTAAACTGACTTGTGTGCATTTGTTGTCGTCGCTGCGGTGTTTGATGTAACGTTGCTTGTGTGGCTTGCCCACTCTCGTTTCCCCCCCTCCCGCATGCAGCCGAGGAAGGGGTGATAGACGGGGACCCCTCGTCCCGCGACACACCCACGGCTCTCATACGCCCGGGGGACAAACCCACGCTCCACGAGATCCTCATGGCCGAGAAGATGGACTTTGAGGCCAAGGTGCAGCGCGCGGCCAAGCGGAAGAAGTGGCTCAAAGGTAAGGAAGGGTTGTCGGTTAGGGTGCCGATTGGGGGGGAGGGTCGGAACGTGGACCAGTGGGGCACCAAGAAAATATACAGAAATGTCTGAGTAAGTCGTGAGTTTGTACCAAAATTTTGGTCACAAAATAGTATTTTTATTTTAAGTATGCTCTCTGCCAAGGGTTTTGTTCTAAACGATATCTACCAGTCTTGAAAAACAATAAAATGGGGCAGTTTCTCATGTAAGTCACGAATTTAAACTTGTAGGTTAGGGTCATTCCTTCTCGAGGGATCCAACACTTTTGATAAAACGATGAATTTTCCCACAAATGTTGCTAAAATAAGTTAATTAAAAAACAGTTCAAAACTAGTGTTATTAGGTATTGAATGAGCTTCAAAGGGTTTTATCCCGCCCCTTTTTTTTATTTCAGAGGACCATTAATTAAAAACTACTGCAAATTAAAAAATATATAAAAATTTGAATTATTTTTACCTTATACTGTCAACACCTTTTATCATTCTTAATAAATAGTACCGACTGCTGTTGTAGTGGACATCATGTCTGGGACTTCTCCAGCAGTGATAGTTGATTGCCACAAGGAATATAATGCACTAATATTGTAAAGTTCTAATGACAATGCATCTTTTGTTACAGGAAAACTTGAAATAATATTAGGACAACTCTCTTACATTTAAATAGAATGTGTTCTAATAAATTACTAAATATATATATTAAATGTTTAACTTAAAACAGTTTGGTATGTCCTTTTTTTAATGGTCATGAGGGAGAGTCGGCCATTAAGTTTTGTTGCTTGCTCTTTTGTTTGTTTGAACAATAATGCTTGTGTTTGTTGCATACTCTATTGCTGCTTGCCCAAGTATTGAACTAGAGCTATTTCCGTGTTTGATAAGTTTGGTTTAAAACTTTAAACATGATATGCACACAGAGGGAGATGTTACAATTTACAATCAGAGAAACAAGCTAATAACAAGCTGATAACAATCTTTAGTCTAGTTTCCGACCAAATATACAAATACATAAGTTTTTTATTTTCATTCTTAAATAGAGATTGGGTATTACGTCTTAAGTTTATGGCTTATTTTATTTATACCTTCTTCAAAATATATATCTATTTAGAACAGGTTATTCTACCTGAAACTTCAATCAAGTATTTTTACAAGACTTAATTACCGCAATACAAACTAAACAAATTAACAACGATAATACAATATTTTTTTTTATGTTCCTTAACCCATTTAGTTCCACAAGTCGAATTGATTGGCTCAACCTTTCACTGTTAATGCTGCCACTAGCTGCTCAAATTGGCTTTCCAGATTTGCTCTAGCTCAGCGTTATCTGCTAAGTTAGTAGTGTAATATGTCACTAGAACACGAACATTCCCCTCTGTAGCTGTGGAATTCTCAGAACACAAAACCTGGAACAGTCCTAGCGCTCTTCACAAGGGAACTGTACGATAGTGGCACTAAAAGGGTCAGTGTTGTTGGATATAGTTGTAACAAACAGTCCTAGCGCTCTTCACAAGGAAACTGTATGATAGTGGCACTAAAAGGGTCAGTGTTGTTGACATAGTTGTAGCAAGCGAAGAGGAAGCACTTGTTTACTGTTTGTTTGTGTGACTCCACCAGCCAATGAGACGCTACTGCGCACGCTGTTGAGCTATTGCAGTCTACACGGTGCCAGCGGTGGAGGTCTGGCGTCGGTACGCATGGAGCTGGTGCTGCTGTTACAAGAACTGCAACAGGAAAAGACACAACAGCAACTCCTTTCTCCTCTCCCGTTTCCCACCACCCTCCCCCTTCTGTCAGCCAGCGTCGCCTGCAACAAGACTGTGGTGGCTGATCCTGTCAGGCACCTGCAGGTAACTTCACAATGTCATACAGAACATCGACTGGTTTCTTGATGAGATACACAGTTAGCCTCTCTTTGAGGATCCTTGGTCTACCACAACCTCTGTTAGGTGTCCTCCAAGCTGACAAACTGTTGTTGTTTGTTACCAGTCTCAGACCCACGACATGCTTCAGACAATAGTAGAGCTGCGGTCCCCGCCCATGCCATCTCGGGCTCACTTCAGTGAGGTGTTTGTGTTGCGAGACCTAGCCATCGCACTCTCTGCCTGCATCTACCAGTCACTCTGTGATTCCGACACGTTCAGCATCAAGCAGCAAGGGGACAAGTGAGTGGCTTCAACAAGCTCAGAACTGCCCTTAAGTCGGTGACGGTTTGCTTTGGACCAAATCTTACGATGTTGTTGAATTGTAGTTTTCAGAGCTCTGGCCTGGAGTCCCTGGCGCGTATGAATGTGATGTACCCCAGCAGTCACCTAATCCAAGGTCACACACGACGTCGCCGATACAGCAGTGACGAGCCTTTGCAGGTGACGACTCACCCCGCTAAGTGGCCTGGTGAGTACCATCGAACATGCACTAGATAGTTTATTGGTTGGTACAGAAAATAAAACTGCTACTTTAACCCGCATCGGTGGTTGTGCATTCTAAAGCGTCACTCTCATTTTGGACTGTGTTGCCGGCGATCGGGAGATCACAGTTTGAATCCCGGTCGGGTTTACTCATGATGGTTTTTTCTAAATGGTTTCCCCACTCTCCCTTCACACAAATACTGTTGAGATACTACACGTTCAATAAACACACCAGTAGTTAAAATGAAAAATAACATTTACTGTAGACAGGACGTTCGCTTCAGTGATGCCAACTTGGTTGTGCAGAATGAAAACTTCTCTGGGGGATTTGGAATTCTTTTTGAGGTTCATCTGTTCTTTGGATGGTGCTATTGCTGCCACAGGGTTAAAATCAGCCCTAGTTAACAAATATTTAGGTTGGATGGTTTTCTAAACTTGGTGCTCCATTCATGTGTCAGTTCCCTTCTTATTAACTGGGGCATATTGCGTTCCCGCCCATAGGCAGTCATTAAACGGTGGGAAACCCATTTAATATGAAATCCTCGGCTTTTTTTTATCCAGATTTTTTACCATACGGACTAACCACTGTCTTATTTAATCTAAATAATCGGGGTTTTACTGTACTCTTTAGGTCTTGAAAAATATGAACATTGTAATAAGGGACAAAGTCATAGGCTTTTATACTCCTTGCTTTCTTTTTGACTTCACCGATGAATTTACTTAGGGATGTGCCAGAACCACTTTTTCAATTTGAGACGATATTGAGACAAGAATATGAAAAAATGTGAGAAAGATAAGAGAAAAGTTTGTTTGAAAGTATGAAAATGTAAATGATGTTTACTAAAGTAAATAATATATTTTATAATGGGCTAAAGTTCTGGGGGTTGCGTTGTATTACCTTACAGTTCATTCAAACACTTGTACACATTTTAAATACAATAAATAAAATGGTGAGAGTTGAAACGTAAACCGTTTCTAATTTAATTTTGTAGTGTAACAGTTTATTGTGTCCACGTTTGATATCGAGGTATTATTATATGTATAGCCAAAACATTTCTTAGTGTGTTTTTTGGGTCATTATGGTATTATTAGAACTAATAAATTTCAGGTATGTTTTAATTTCTGAGAACCGTTTTTTTTTCTTTCTTTTTTTTTAAGATTCATTTTTAACTTTAGAGTCAAGATTGAGATTTTTTTTCCTTGAATTTTCTAGATATTTTCTGGTCTTGCACCTCCCTAGTATAGTACTACTGACCATACATGATTCTATTTATCATTGGTTGATTATTATTCGTCTCTTGAGCCATCTCGCTTCTCACCCTGTTCAAACAGTGTCTCGTCTCTGTTTAGTTTGTCCACTCACCACCGAGTGATTGTCTGTTTGTTATCAACAGGTGTGACGAATCTGCGCGCCTTGTTGGCTCGTGAGAAGGACGAGGACACGCCACGATTGAACGTGCTGCTGTGTGAGGCGTTTGTGGCGACGTACATGAGCCTGATGGTGTACGCCCTGACCACGTGTGACTCGTTGATCCTGTACAGACTGGCGGGCCAGAAGTTCAACAACCAGACCTGGGCCATGTTGTTTGGAGGAGGGGTGAAGAAACTGCTCAAGGTCGCTGCCGCCAGTAACAGTTCCAACCAGGTAACACGCAACATAACTGCTTCTCACTGTCCATATGGGGTTATATATACACAAGTATACTCATCATCATCATCATCATCCATCCACCATCAACCATCAATCATCATCATCATCATCATCATCATCCATCCATCCACCATCAATCATCATCATCATCCATCATCATCCAGCACTGTTAGAAACCTTTGGCCAGCTCAACTTGCGAAACTCCACCACTCCTCTCCAGTTGATTGTACTCCCTCAGTAATCTCCTCTTCTTGCCTCCTTCATCCCTCTTGTGACCTTCTTCCCGTTATCTTGACAAACCCACACACACTGACGTAAAGTGTTGCTGTCTCCAGTCTCAGTCGACGAGTCTGGACCGAGAGGCGAGTGTGAGCAGTGAAGGTGGGGTGTGGACTACGGTCACCAGCCTCACCAAGCAGCGAGTGCGCCTCAACATGAAACTGTTGGGTCAGTTTGGTTCCCAGCCGGGGACCCCTCTCATGAAGGAGGACAAGCCCACCTACAGGGAGCAGTTTGTGCCCCCTGAGATGTCCATGGTCTCGTACTTCCTCATCAAGGTCAGTTAGAATGACCTCGACCTGGATAGCTCGGTGGTAGAGCATTGTGTCCAGGTGTCATTTTTCAAGTGTACCCCAAAGTTGTTGGTTCATAATGTAAGTTTATACATATTCTATAATCTACGTCTAAACAAGTGCTACACAATAAGTTTCAAGTTTTAAATGAGAAATATGTGTGTGTGTGTGTGTGTGCGTGCATGCGTGTGTTTTTTTGTTTGTTTTTTTGTGTGTGTATGTATACTGCTACTTTTCATTCATGTTTTAAATACTTTTTGTTGCAGATTGTTGGCATTACTGTTATTCTATTGTGACAAGAATTTAGTGTATTTGTTTATTAAGTATGTAATCTTGGCTGGTGATGTAGAGGAAAGAAGCATCTCTTGGCCAAAGATTCTCACACTCCAGTATCTAGTATACGGCAGCGAGCGTGTTCCTTGTTTTACAGCCACAGTTGCCCTTGGAAGACGAGGAGGTGGACTACGACTCTGCTGACTCGGCGGTGAGTGACCTTGACTCTGAGGAAGACGAGGACGTGTTTGACGGGTCGGCCATAAACCCCGTGTGCGTGGGAAGGAGCAAGGAAAATAACACTGAGCATTGTGATCCCAACAGCTACAGCTGGTGTGTGTTGAGGTTGGCACTCATGAAGGTCGTCCAGGGGCAGCTACAGGACTTTCTGCAGGTCGCCGGGATAGAGCTGCAAGGTCAGTGTACCCTCGGGGTCACATGCGTCACAAACCTTTGTCATGGCCTTAGAAAAATAATCAACTTTGACTTCATTTATAAAAAAAAAAAGTTTTGACTTACAAGGCCTCATAAAAAATATTGCCCGCTAAAACTTTCATTAATGTTCAATAATTTCTCTTCTTAGCGATTATGTACATTACAAATTAATATTTATATAAAAATGTTATATTTAGAAGAAGTTAAAAGAAAAATGAAATGTTTCTATCCATCTTTCCTGTTCTTTCTTCTAAATTTAATTTAAAATGTACCACATAAAGCAAACAGAAGTTTTCCTAAAAGAGATTAATGTAGTGATAATAACTTGATCTATTAGATTAAAATGAAATATTACACACTTTTTTGCTACAAAAATTTGTTCTTAATAACCCACTTGTACAAAATCATGTAATCAAGAACGATATTTTTTTTTTCATCATAAAATCATTAAGGAAATATTCTATAACATCAATTTGGCAGTAATAATATTTCAAGTTGACTTCTAATTGAAAAAGGGTACTTCAACACCCTACCGCAGCGATAGCTCCAATTGGTTACTTTAGGGTTGGAGTATTATCTTAAATGAAGTAAACTTCAAAGTCAAATCAAATAATATGAAATATTCCCACAGTCGAATCGAAGTTAGAATAGCTATTATATTTATTCTTTTACTACCATAACATATAAGTTAAATTTTTTTTTTCAAGTAAAACACTATTATTTTAAAATTTGTGTTCTTCATTGAACTCTAACGTTGTTAATTGTGTGTTGTTGTTTTGTAGAGCTGCCTGTGTGTAGTCCCCTGGTGCACGGAACCCTTAGAGTTGTCACCCAGTGGCAGGAGATGCTGAAGGAGGAACTGGACGCTAGACGACCGCCGCCGGCCGACTACATCCCGGGCTGCTTTGTGGAAACTGCGGCCTACGGGACCCGCCATTCACAAGTACCGCTCCTTGCTGGACAAGCACAACACTCCCTTCCAGTGAGTTTAACTCTGTATCGGCTTCGGGGGTTGAATGCTCGCTCGCTCTCCCTCCACACAAATGCGGGTGCATGTCCAATATTTTTACTTATTTGAGGTATTTTCTGAACTGACTGAATATATCGGCACACAAGAATTTCTAGGAGTGAGAGCGAAAGGGTTTACCAATTTTGCCCTGGAAAGGTATTTTCACATACCTTCCAGGTTTTTATTTCACATAATCGACATGGGACCGACGGCTTTACTTCCCCTCCGAAGGAAGCTGTGCTACGGATTTTTATCACTTCAAGAAAAGTCCTCCGATCCAGGTTGGGTTTGAACCCACGAACACGGGGTCCTGAGACGAGCACTTTACCCCCAAGACCGCCGAGGTCGACTACACTTCCTAAAATTCAACCTAAAGTAATTTTAAACAGAGGATCTTAATTATTACACATGCGTATAACACAAATACGTAGTAAGACGCGGCGACAAAACTTAAGTTAATTTAGTCTCAACTGTGCCTCATATGAAAAAATTCTGCTTCAACAATAATTATGAAGTGTTGACCAATAAATAAGTCGACACCTCAAATATACTTGTGTTTGGTTTCTGCAGCTCTTTGCTTTCATATACCCTTCGTTTACCCTGAAAGTTAGCAATCTTACCTTGCTTGATTTCACTATGGAACTGCTTACAGGATAGAGCAATAGTGTAGTCATTCAAGGTGTTATCTTTGAGTGTAAATGAAGTGTGCATTACATTATACAAACTTGAAGTAATTGAATTATATTTTGGTATAATAACTATGATTTATCTTTGGACGAAGGTACAGGAAAGGTGGATAGAAACTTGAACAGTCACCTCATAAAGCGAAAAGAGGTTTTCCTTATAGAGATATATTATATACTCTCATCCAATATCCATTTCCTGTGTTTGTCCTTTAATGTTATACCTTTTTACATGTTCCTATCTTTCTTTATCAATTTCCATTTTTTTTTCTCTCTCTTTCTCTCTCTCTCTCTCTCTTTCTGATAGAATGAAACAACATTACCTCTTTGTCCAGTGACAGCAGTGTTAAATGTGAATTGTGTTCTTCTTTCCATTGTAACAGCCATGTTGTGTTTGTTTCTTTTATATGTTTCTATTCATCTTTCCTGTTCCTTCTTCCAAATATAATGCAATTACCTCAAAAAGTGAAAAGAGGTTTTCTTATAAAAATGGATTTATCTGTAAGGCTGAAATATTTTAAACCTTTTTTGTGCTAGAACATTTTCTAAATGATATCGATTGCCTAAAATCATATTGATGTATATTCAAAAATTTATATTGGGTTTTGCATCATAAAATTAGACTTTGCGCCACTGCTGTTGAAATAATGGGGCAGTTTGGTAATAAAAACAAATGGCTACGGTACCAGACATCCCTGGATAATATGAAATGATGTTTCTTTGCTCAGTCCAAAGCACGCATCTGCCGCGCCGGTGCGCCGTCTGTGGAACTATCTAGTGTGTCAAGAGAGTCTACAGGAGATCTTTATCAGGGCTGTGTTTGGCAAGCGGCGGTCTGTGACCTCAGGGGCCGACACCCTGGTGGACAACGTCAAGGTTACCTCGGCAGAAGACAAGGTGTCGTCTGAACCCAGCGTGGCCTTACCTGAACCTGTCAGGATCATCCACAAGGAGCAGGACTCTATCACCGCCTTCTGCCTGAACCAGGTACCACACTCTTTCCTGTTGCCTAAACCAGGTACCACACTGCACTCTGTTGCCTAAGACTCAGGTTTGGGGTGGGATGGAAGAGAAGAATGTCTGAATTTTGAAAGTTTCTGCTCAAGATAAATAAAATATTGCATTAGTAGATGACGGGGAAGAATGTTGGAGCTTAAGGTAAGGGAAGAAGGCAACAAGGGATACCAAGGAGGTGGGAAGAGCACGGGGAGAAGAATGGTGAAAAGATAGAGATCGTTGTTGCTGTTTCCTTGAAGAGATTTATTTTGTAAATAAAGTGTATGAATATTTAAATCAACTCTTGTTTCTGTCCTTTGAGAACAAGTTCTCTCCAACGCTGTCCGTCAAACACACCTCGTTAGTTGTATGTTTGTATGTTTGTATGTTAGGTGAACCACGGGTTATTGGCGCTCTGCACTCCTCGGGAAGTTCAGGAGATGGATATCTCCCTTCTGCTTGAGTTGCCGTCTTGGTTGGAAGATGAGTGCGAGATTGACCTCATAAATCTCTACAAGTGAGTCGAGACATCCTGTCTTTGTTTGGAGGTCATCAGTTCTTTTTGTTTATCTATCACTTATTATATTTAATCCTAGATTCTTTAAATTCCAAATCCTGACTACTCGACATTCTACCCTTCCACCATTGTTGGTCTCCTTTGCAAACTTTTTCCTAAATACTTCATCTCCATTGTTCTCTTTGTTTTTTCCTAAATACTTCATCTCCATTGTTCTCTTTGTTTTTTTCTCCTTTTCCATCCTCATCACATGACCTTACTAAATTCTGACTATTGCTGTTTCGTTTGGATGCTATAACTTTCATTTACTGGGACATGACGGCCAAGAATCGAGACATCAAAAACTATTAAATTGATCCTTCCCGCTTTGCTGGCCGAACGGTCATAGGCGTCATTCTGCCATTGACGGGGAGATCAGGTTTTGAATCCCAGTTGGGTGTTTTCTACAGAAGGAGGTTTTTCATAAATGATTTTCCACCCTTTCCCCACACAAATGCTGGTACACTTCCTCTTATTCCAACCCTCTTCATCACTAGCACATTAGTGTTATTAGTACAGATGCATACAGCCCAGACGGGTGGGGAGATGGAGTGGATTGAGTAGAAATTCTTTTGACACCAGTAGCAAGGCCATAGCCAGCCAATAATTTCAGGGGGGTTTGGTGGGCACATCCCCCAATTGCTGAAAGCTATAAAAAAATTCTAATTGATAAACTGTTTCAGACATTCTCTGAAGTGGTTTTTTTCATGGTAGAATAACTCACTAACTGCCGAAGGCTTGGAAAATTTCTAAATATTAAACACTTTTTGAAGCTCTGTGAAGTGTTTTTTATGGTAAAATAACCCCCAAAATGCCGAAGGATAGGAAAATTTCTAAATATTTAACACCTCTAGAAGCTCTTTGAAGTGCTTTTTATGATAACACAGCCCCCTAATTTGTATTTGTATCTTAATTTTGATATTGTTTGAGCCATAAATAAAGCCATATATATTCTGTTCGTAAAATTTTGCGGGGGGTTTAAACCCTCAAAACCCCCCTCTGGCTACGGCCTTGACCAGTAGTAATCCAGAGAATCGAGTAATAGGTTTGTCCTCGGGTGTTGTTTGTAGAGAGCCTGAGACGCTGCCTGAGTCCAGTTTCTGGGTAATCCAGACGGCAGCAGACAGGCCCATGTTGGCCCAGACCCAGTCCCCAAACATCCAGAACTACAGTACTCCTTCCAGCCCTCAGCCCAGCTCCGGGCTCGGCGGACAGACGGGGAGAGGGGCGTCAGTGGTAAGTGTTCCTTTACACCGCCATCTTGTCTCTGTCCTTCCTGTTGTGTTCAACTAAGACACGTCATTTGTAGGGACATGCAAAATTTTGCGATGATGCACATTTTTTACACAAATACTACTGTTTTCACACTAGTAACACGAATTTAAGCTTTTTTTTTTTTTTCTATTAAATAAACACAATTTCTTTGTAATTTGGCAAATAATGCGTCATGCAATATAATTTTCAACGCTGTAACACTGGCGATAGGAATATACCAGGGCTGCCGTTTACATGGAAAGTATCAGTTTTTTCTTATTCTATAGGTTTAAAACGGATCAAAGGAAAATTAGTGTTTTTAGGATATTTAGGCTTTTTTAATCATGATTTCAACTTTTACACATTACGATACTTAAATGTTGATAGATCGAGTCTTTGTTTTCAGCCTTTGAAAGATTTCACGCTAGGTCTAAGCAAGGACATTAATAAATATGGACCTTGCTACAGGCGGACATGTTTGGCAAAATTATATCTTCTTAATTTTTACTCCCTTCTCCTTATTTGATAGTAGTTCGATGTTGTTATTGTTTGGTCTAAACCTAAGTTGATAGTCGGTTATTTCGATATTGCTATTTGTAAAACTCGAAGGTAATGATATTGAGATACGAGTTTGATATTACTAAGCACGAAATGTTTTGTGTGTATTTATATTTGATTTTTCTCTGAATCTGTTAATTAATAGTTAAATACACAATATGAACAAAAAATGTAGACAGTTGTATCCTATTTTTTAAAAATGATTACTAATTCGACTCGTATTTACATAAATAATTTTGAGAAAAATAACACCACTTTACCCCTAAAAATAACTTCACCTTTTGCATGTCTCTATTCATTTGTACTTTTTCAAATCAACGTCATAGGCTTTCTATATATTTATTTAAGGGTTAGGTAGAAAATTATGAACCTAAGAGGAAATATAAATATAATAATAGAAAATACAAATAGTAACTAAATGTTAACATTATTTCTTATAATACAATTATTATAACATTAACACATTCAGTTAGGTGTTAAATTACTGGTCTGGGGTCTGTTTATTTAGTTCATACTATAATTATGATTGGCTATGAACCACCAATTAGCAGTATTAGAGCTCTTAAACAAATTTCACTCGAAAAAAATTGAAAAATAAACCGTTTTTTCAAGGATTTAATGCTTGAACCTCGAATATCCTCAAGAATTTTAGTGTTTCAACCCTAATTAAAATTTATTCCTGTACATGACTTATGTGAATTCTATTTAAGATTGTTTATTAATTTATGAACTTAAACAACTTAATCATCATAAAATAAAGTGACACAATATGTCCAATGTTTTTTATTGTCACTCAGCAGCTTTAGACTAATTAGCCTCTTATGATCAATATTAACTAGTTTTAGCCTTGATTTCACAGAATCATACAATTATAACATTTGTGCTTCGTTATGTAAATTGCTAATGTATATTATATGGAGGAATGTGTGAGCACTCGAAAACGAGTTCAAGTAAAGTTTCATCGGTTGTTCAAACTCGACTAGAAAGTTTTATAAGTTGAGCTCAATCTTATTTGGTTTAGTATTATTTAAATATTAAGATATTATTCAAAGTGAACAATCCCTCAATCTTCCCTTGCATCTGATTAAAAAAAAACTTGTACATATAAATTTAATTTGGAAACATGTTGTTTCTCGAACTGTAGTAAAATCTATGTTTTCATTTAAATTTTACTTGAAGCTACGAATGTTAACTCGCCCACTCTTAATACTATGTTTTTTATGAGTTTCAATTTGCTTGTCTTAATCTACTGTAATCAGTTGATGGTTTCGCATCTTGTGTTGAACTAACTTAAGCTTTTATCTAACAAAACTATCAAATGAACCACTAACTGCTTGGTTGTTGATGGATATTAGAGAAAGTTGTTATAACTATGCAAGTAATCAACATATTAATCATCAAGGATAACACACACTTCAATAACTTGTTATTTTTAAATAAGGGATTTAAATAATGAATTCCCATTTTTATTAATATAACTATTAAATTTTAACCTCAATTCTTATTTCCTCATCATTTAAAATTTCAATATTTTTTTCCATGCATCCGACCTCATATTGAAAATAGGTTGTTTATTTAAATCCATACTATAATCATCATCAACTGTTTCCAGCCTCAGTATAGTTAAATGCCTTCATCTTCCTCTGGCCTTCCACCATTCTTCCTCCTTTAATCACTTTCATTCTTCTCCTCTCACTTGAACACTTTCTGTTATCTGCTCCTCGCATCTCTCTACTATCTCATGAAGTCCCTGTACTCCAACTCTTTCTCTGATAACTTCATTCCTAATCTTGTTTCTCCTCGTGACAGCTAACATGTTCCTCACAAACTTCATTCCCATGTCCTCCACTTTTCTAGTCTCTCTTGCATTCAATGTCCAAGTTTTTGCTGCATGTATGACAATGGGTACAAAGTACGCCCTGGACAATACTTACTTACACTTCTCTTCTCCACAGCAGGTCTCTTACACACCTGTAGAACAACTCTCCACTGCAGGTCTCTTACACACCTATAGAACAACTCTCCATAGGAGGTCTCTTACACACATATAGAACAACTCTCCATAGCAGGTCTCTTACACACCTATAGAACAACTCTCCATAGCAGGTCTCTTACACACCTATAGAACAACTCTCCCTGCTGTCCTCTTCTCATTAGATTTCCACCACTCACCTCAATCACGTCTCCAAGATACTTTACAGCCTAAATTGTTATTAAAAAAGAAAATGTTGGAAATGAAAGATGTATTTAAAAAAACTGTTGCAAAACTTTATATCTTTAGGTAATAAATATAATTTAGAAAATGTTATATTACAAACATGATTAATATTTAATAAAATTATTAGTTAAATTATCATCATCTGTAATTATTTAATATTTTTGTCTTGGGAAGACTAATTTTTGATTCGTAATTGTAAGCTTATAGATATTTGAAGTAAAGCTAAAGTTTCTCATTCCCCTACATACACACATGACCGAATCACACATTGAACACAAACATGTGTGAAGCATGTGTAGCTCGCATAGCATACTACTTGGTTATGTTTATTGATATATGCTGCGCATGCGTTGTTCAAAACTGCACTTCACACAAAACACTACTCGTTAAAAATGACACTTACTTTTCGTGAAATGTGTTTTCACGATACATTTGAGAAATATTATTCGGAAATACAAAAAACTTGTTTCACGTTTAATGTAATCGTTTTGATGTATTTTTAAGTTCACAAAGTTTCAATTTTTTAAACAGATTTTCTAATTCTTACACAAAATTGGTTTTTACTATGCACTAGTTTACATAAAAGAGTTAGGCTGGAACCATTATTTCACAAATCCAAATCTCCAATTTACGTTCAAATTCCGAATCTTGGAAAAAAATTATGAACATAGAAGGAAGCATATATAGAATAATATAAAATACAAATAGTAACCAAATGTTAACATTCTTTCTTATAATCCATTCGTTATAGCATTCATACATTCATTTAAGTGTTAAATTAATGGTCTGGGGTCTTGATGTTAAGTTCATCCCATAATTATAATTTTTTCTGAAACACCAATAAGCAATATTAGAGCTCAAAAACAAATTTCACATGAAAAATTGGAATTTTCTTTAAATATCAAGAGTCTTGAATCTGAAATTTTTTTGAATCCCCAAATCGCAGATATCCTTAAAGATTTGAGGTTTTAAGGGCCCATTCCTAATAATAAGGTTTTAGAGAGCATATATTTTGATATTTTGAAGAAAAAAAAATTCATTATATTGAAATATTGTAATTTAAAATAATGCTAATAATAGTCTCTCACTCATCTAAATAACATTTCCTGTTTTCTTACATAATATCTCCTTAAAAATAATATTCAAATGTATGTTATAGTGACCAATGAAACGTATAGACTTGTTAAATGCATGTGTGCGTTGCTCGGCTATATCTCATGTGTGTCCTGTAATATTTATAAACCTCTGCAAGCTCTTCATGTTTCATAAGTTAATTTAATTGAAATTTTTGTTTATTCTTTTCTTTTTTGTCAATGAGAGGCTTCTAACCCTAAGGTAAGTTCAACCTTTTTTTTTTTAAAATAATTTTTGTTTTTTGTAATACACTTTGTACATTATAAGTGCATGTAAGAATCGATTTTAGGGAATAAACTGTTTTATTCTCAAAATAACGTTCCAAATGTTTTTTCATGTTACCATTGAAGCTGGTCTCTATGTAATATGTTCATGTGAACATGATATTACTCTCGTCTTTTTCCTTTCCTCGGGAGAAGTACCACTGGTTTTGTTAGTGGAAGGGATTAAGACAATTCATAGGCTAGAGATACTAAAAAGATAATCTAGACTATCATTACCCGCCTCGTTGGCGTAGTTGGCTAAAGCGCTAGTCTTGTTGAACTCGACTGTCGAGTACGGGGAGATCGAGGTTCGAATCTCAGTCGGGTGAGCTGAGGGTGGTTTTTCCTAAATGGTTTTCCACTCTCCCTCCACGCAAATGCTGGTTCACTTCCTCTAAATTCAACCTTACCAATTCCTAATCTATTAGCGTAATTAGTACTTAAGCGTATAACCCGAACGGGTAGTAAGACGCGGTGCTAAATAATAATAATAAACTACCAATGAACTTAAAAAAAACTCTTGTCAACCTGCATCTGTGGGCAAACTTTTTAAATTTTAAGCTCATCCTTTCTGGTCTGCCCGGGACATGGAGGTTAGAGTTTAAATCCTGTTCGGGTGTACTGAGTTTTTTTTTTTCTTTCTCTAATTGGTTTTGCACTCCACCCCTCACAAATCCGAGTAAATTTTCTCTAAGATTCTCTCTTCCCCTATTCCTAACCCATTGGCGATATTAATGTATGCTTATAACCTGAAGTGTCCTAGGATGCGGGGGGTGGGGACACCTGATGTGGTTCACTTGAATTACATTTCTTAATCTCGTGTCATTTTAAAATCTGATGTGTAAATAACTGCTAGTTGTACAAAGTAAAGACGACAAAAATGTTTGTTTATTACAAGTTTGAAACATTTAGTGACTGTGTCTGTCTCGCTCACACATGTTGTTTTTACTATGTCTGTCTCGCTCACACTTGCTCGTTCAGATGAAAGGGCTCAACTTTCCTGGGTCACATGACCCTCGCTTCTGTCAGTTTGTCATTGACCGTAGCCGGCACTTGTTGAAACCGGTGAGCTACCAATACCACGCTTTCATATGTACTCACACATGTAGCTGCTTGTAGACAATACAATTATGTACATGTCTGCTTGTTGGCAACATATCTATATGCTTGCTTGCAGTTAAAAATGTTTTTTAGGAACATTTCTGCATGTAGCCTATATTGTACTTTTGTGTCTGTTTAACTGACTGGCATGTTGTTTGCATCTAAGTGTGGAGCATGTTGTTTTTTATCTACATGCTGCACCACTCCTCATATTACACACAAAGACACAATCACAAGGATAAGGGCGGAAGCTAAATATCATTGGTGGAAATAAAGCGGTGCAGCACCTGATATAAACTACCGGGAGTATTTTGCCAATAAAAACATCCGTGCATGTGTATATTAGTAACTAATATCAGTAGTACTGCAGTATTTTGTCAATAAAAACATCTGTGCATGTGTATATTTGTAACTAATATCAGTAGTACTGCAGTATTTTGCCAATAAAAACATCAGTGCATGTGTATATTTGTAACTAATATCAGTAGTACTGCAGTATTTTGCCAATAAAAACATCTGTGCATGTGTATATCTGTAACTAATATCAGTAGTACTGCAGATTATTTAATCAATGAATAACAAAATATTGTCCAAACAGTGCTTGGACCTCATAAGTTCACTTTAGGAAACTCTAACTTGGTGCATGTATTCAAAAACCTTAGATAAACAGTTTGCGGTATACTTGTTAAGGTATGTATAGCAAGATTTGCCTTAATATTTTGTTTTGCTCTTATATATTTCAAAATTATTTATTCATATTTTATGTCACATCCTACTACTTGTTATTGATTTATATGTACTCACTTTTGCCTGCGATTACATCTTCTCCGCCACAAATTATGCACACTATTTACTGAGCAAGCTTTCCATGGTTGTTTATCTTAATCATTTGTTATGTTGGTAATGGCTGGTGGGAAATGGTTCCCTAGAATGTTAATGTTTCGTGTAGTTTGTTAGATTTACTAGGCTACATACTAATTACAGTAATCATCAAGTGAAAGTGGGTTTGGCTAAGTAAGATGTGTCGAAGTAGAATGCACTTACACACAACTCTAGAAGCACATTTTAAAATTAGAAAACCAAACCGCTTCTTTATGTAATGGACCCTTCTTTAAGACCCTCTCTGCTCTTGAGAAATAAAGACTTTGAAAAATTAGTATGTTAATATCATTTCAACTAAAATAATATGGATTGAATAGTTAAAAGTTAATTGACATTATAAAAGAATTAGACAAATTTCTGATAAAAAATAAGTTGAAAAAGATTTGTTTCTTGACAAAAATTTAATCAAATTGAAATATGAAGTGTGGATTAGAAATGTTAATAAACAAACGAACGTAAGGTGGTATACAGTTTGACTAGTGGCTAGAAATATAAAATATGGAAATATAGTACATGCGAGAATGTTAGAATAAGTACTATGTTAAATACTATGATATAAAAATATCAACCCTTTGGTACACTTTGGTTGTTAAAACTGAGGTGTGTCAAGAACAATAAGTTTTACAATATTAGGTCTGCTCGCTCATGTTACACCTTCTTTTATTTGTGCTTTGCACTTTATATCGCACATGAAATAGTATTTAGAAGTGATGTCACCCACTTCAGTGGCCACATGGTCTAAGGCGTCGCTTTCTCAATAGACTATAATGCTGTTGACAGGGAGATCACGGTTCTATGCCGGCCGGTTGTACTGAAGGTGGTTTTTCCTAAATGGTCTCCCACTTTCTTTCCACGCAAATGTGGGTACACTTCCTCTAAACAACCCTCACAATCCCTCACCCATTAGTACATAATGTATGACTCAAATGTGTTGTAAGATGCGGAGATAAAAAAAAGTAGTTATGGTTACTTTTTCAATTTGAAGCAAAGTCGAAGCTGACAAATATTTTAAACGAAGTAGAGGTTTTTGTAGCTTAGCACCTCCCTATTATCTAGTAATATTCAGCTTTGTCTGTGACGTGGCATAAGATAACTCTTTCTGATCTTTAGCTTGGAGGGACTGGTTCAGAACCCAATGAGAACAGATTCTATCCTGTGGGCTTTGGTTGGAACTATTGGCTGAAAGCTTTTGAAAATATATAATTTCTTATAAATCTTGTGGCAATTCGTAATCGTATGATTTGCTAATGGGCCGAGTTAGCTAAAATATAATGTTTGAGAGAAATGCAACGATTGTACGACGACTTGCATGGGAAGAGCTGAGGTCCAATGTACCCCACCAGGGTCTACTAACTATCAAATTGCTGCATGATGTAGAAACTATAGTCCAACACCTTATCTCAGCCGGTAGCCTGTCTGTCTACTGAGCTAAGGGTCCCGGGGTTCGATTCCCGGCATGGCCCAAAAATTTATAATTGCTGAAATGTGGGTTACCCCTTTCACAGTGATGACTTGACGGCCGGGGGGCAGGGTGTTGTGTCTAGTCTAGATTTAAGTTGGTTTATAACTAACTCGTGTGCTGACATTAAATACCTCAAATAAATTTTTTTTTAATTCTATATAAACTATAACTACATGTACGAATGTAGTTGAAGGTGAAGATGTCTGTAGCGCTGCAACTTGTAGATAATAAAGCTAATCTGGGAAACTGGATCACTTCAGGGGCAGGATGGAAAGAATCACTAGTTAGGGTAATTATTTTTGTAATCTTTTCAGGAGTCACTGAAAACTCTTTGCAAACCAGAACTTGTTCTCTATCTGCGGTAAATGTCATTTTTAAAGTGATATCACACAGTAGTACTTTACAGCACATGTGTTCTTTAGGCAGTAAGCGATGTCTACAGAGGCTATGAATATGGAACTAACCCAATTTACATATTTTGTGGACATGTTTCCTTTCTGCCGTTGGCATTTCATATATGTTTGGTTTATTTTTCTAGATATAATAAGCCCAACAATTCTTTATATTGGTCATGGGCCATCACAGAATTTGGTGAGAACTTTCTCTCGACATTTTAAATGTCCTGATCAAATGATGATTTTCTTATGACAAATATTTTAAGAAATGTTGAGATTAATACTAAAGGTGTCTACTAAGAAATATTGTATTTATTTTGTCAAAAAAAAAAAGAAAGTATTTAAAACCTATGGTAGTATGGGCGTTAGTTTGTGTTCCCTACCAACCACTTCATATAAATGAAGAGATGTTTCGCCAGCCTCATGACGTGAGATTGTGATGTTTACAGGTCCTGAAACACCGAGTTGACGGTGTCAAGAGGGTCAGTTCTCACCCTATGCTTCCGCTATGTAAGTACACAACCGATAGGGGGTATCCCTGACCTGGGGTATTGTGGTTCTAGCCTCTAACAGGTGCACAAGGTATAAATGGGGCTGGCTACTACACAACTTCACCCCCCTGATATATTACTAATAAGTTTCCATAACATTCACTCTCTCTCTTTGTTTCATTAGACTAAATTATAACACCTTCTTCGGTGGTTGAATGGTCTAAGGTGTCACGTTAGCACCAGACTGGGTGGCCAATAACGGGGAGATCGATGTTAGAATCCCGGGCGGATACACTGAAGGAGTTTTTCACCTTCCCTCCATATAAATGCGGGTACATTTTCTCTAAAATTCTATGTTCCCTTTGCCATTAGTGTAATTAATGTAAGTGTGCAACCCGAGAGAGTACTAAGACGCGACGGAGAACTAAGAACATTCTCTTGTGCTCCAGACTTGACGGGCTCACATGACGGCTCGGTCCAGATGTGGGAGTGGGGACACGTCCAGTCTGTCGCAGTCCCCCGCGGGCCGGGAACCTTCGCCAAGGTCACCCGAGTGCGCTTCAGCGAGCACGGCAACAAGTTTGGGGTGGGAGACGGAGACGGGAACTTGAGCTTGTGGCAAGTGGGGCTCGCCTCCAACAGCAGCCGTCCCTTCTTTGTGAGTGACAGGCTTGACACATGAATACATGAAATAGATACACTATAACCTGCTTCGGGCTAAGGCGTCACTCTAATGTTAGACTAGACTGCCGATGACTGGGAGATCGCGGTTCAAATCCTGATCAAGATTACTGAGAGGAGTTTTTCCAAAATGATTTTACATTCTTCCTACACGCAAATGCAGGTACATTTCCTCTAAATTCAACCTTCTTCACCAGGGTAAATAGTATGTCTGCGTATAACCTGATGAAGTAGTAAGACGCAAATAAAACTTTTTCCAGCTGTCATATACTATAATTTGTACCCCTATAAGACGAGAGAATAACTGTCCCCAGACCAACCAGTGCCACAGCAAGGGGACCAGCGACTTTGTGTTCCTCAGCTCGTGTAGTATGGTGGCCACCGCGGGCCACAGTTCCGAGAGCAAGAACGTCGCCTTGTGGGACACGTTGCTGCCTCAGAAGAAGGCCATGGTCACAGGTACTCATATTTCTGTCCACCTATCTTAAATGAATCTTGAAATACACAGCCCATGTTTGTACACAGAACACATTTAACCTACAATGGTGATCCATAACGTGGCAGTTGTCAGTCGATTGGGTAAGAAAACTACTTGGTCATTAAAAGTCGATCTTTGTGTCACCTTAACTCGCAAATAATATCAGAGTCTGACCAGAATAGTCAATAATGTATAATTAAGAAAACGTTAGCTAAGTAGTTTAGTTTGAAAATTCACATTTCTTTATTTGATATATTTTTTTTAAAAGTTTAGGGGAAATAAGTATTTGAACAAAGTTTGAATTTAAGCAATATAGACCCAAAAAAAAAGTTAGGGTGTAGAGAGTGGAGGAATGATGGGGTATCGCGGGACATGTCTGACCCACGGTCCAGGGTGTCACTCTCGCAATTGACTAGACTACTGACAACTGGAGATCAGGGTTCGAATCTCAGTCAGGTGTGCTGTGAGCGGTTTTTCCTAAACGGGTTTCTCACTTTATCTCCACACAAATGGTGGTTCCTTTCTTCTAAATTCTACCTTCCTGATTCCAACTACTTTAGCTTAGTTAATATAAATATCCATACAAACCAAACAAGTAAAAGATAATTGGTTAAAAAAATAACTAAACTATCTCTTTTTAAATAAATGAGTTGAGTTTGAAACCAAACACCAAAACGGTGTGTGCTGTGATTGCAGCGTTCTCTTGCCACGACCAGGGCGCTTCAAGCGTGGTGTATGCTCCGCAACACCAACTGCTCATCTCGGCGGGTAAGAAGGGGGACGTGTGTCTGCTTGACGTTCGTCAGAGGCAAGTCAGGCACAGGTTCGTGGCTCACGAGTCGCCCGTCAAGTGCCTGGCCATAGACCCAGCGGAAGAGTTCTTTGTCACTGGGGCGGCTGACGGGGATATCAAGGTGAGTAACATTTCTACCGACAGAGGAGGGTGGTCTACTGGGGCCATGTTTCATCTAAAAGGAAAGGAAAAACCTTTACTCACTTTTTGAAGTACATTTTGTAATACACGGAAGAAGGTATAGGGACAAACACATGGATTTCATAATAAAAACTGGAACACAGCTCGCACTTTACACTGCTGCCACTGGACTGAGCTGTAAACTCTTCCTCTTGAAGAAAAATTGATAGTTACCACCCAATCCTTTGACCTAGGTTTTGTTCTCTCGGAAGTCATCAAGAGAGGAGGGGGTGGGAAACCGATCTTTCATACTTCCTTCTGATGAGTTTAAAAAGAATGAAACCTAGGTCTAGAGGTTGGTTCATCAACGAACGATCTATTTTCTTCAAGAGGTGACCAATACCTCTTTGTACAGTGGCAGCAGTGTAGAGCGTGAATTGTGTTCTCCTTTTCATTGTAATGTGTTTGTGTCCACCCCATTTCTTTCTGTGCCTCCTTCAATGTATCGCTAAATTGATGATTAAAACTATATTCAATTTTATGCTTTTTCAAAACTATTTTTGTAAGATTCTCCGCCAAGACGAGATGTTTAAGACAGCAATAAACAAACAAACACCGCTGTTCAGTACCTAGTGTTTTCCGCCAGGTGTGGGCATTGTCCGGACACAACGCGCTGCACTCCTTCTCGGGGGAGCACGCGCGCTCCAGCTTCTTCAAGAACATTGGTCAGGGTGTGACGCAACTGCACGTGGATGGAGGCTCGCGGCTCTTCTCTTGCGGAGCCGACGGCTCTATGAAAGTGCGCCAGCTGCCGGATAGAGACCTGGCGGTGCACACCATCTACTGAGCGGTAAGCGGTGTTATCTGGTGCTAGTCATATGTCAAGTTCCGTTAATGACGTCCCAGAAAGTGATGTTATCAAGGACCCTAATCTGTGGCAGATAAAATTATCAAATAAGTTGGATTTCAGTATTTAAAGTCAATAAATAAAAGGCCTTTTTTTTTCAGCTAAAAATAGTATAAAGAATCTAATAGAAACTTGGGGTGATATAGTGATATGGATAGAAAAATTGTAGGCAACTTTTATATATAAAATATTTGCCTTGGGGTCACAATTTGACTGTAACGATAGCCAGATTAAACACATGGTGGTTTGGTGAAGGGAAATATTTTTCCTGGACTATAAACTTTGATTTGTTATGGGAATATCAAGAAGAAAATTACATAATTATGTGTTTTAGTTGTGAACTTTGAGACTTCTTGCCCTTCTGTCCTCCTGTTGATGTTTAATTTATTACAGCTGTACGTATCTAACTATCACACACACACTGACATATTGACAGGCCTACAGGATCGAACTTGGTACCTTTGACTTTGCACGCAGTGGTCTATCCACTGAGCCATGCTGGCCTGTCTCGTAACCAACGACTAGTGAAATGGGGCAAAGCATTGGATCACAAATCCAAAAGTTCTCAGGCTCGATTTCTGTGACCAAGTTGTAATTTTCTCCCTCTATTGAATTTGCTATAATCGAGTTTGATTGCCATCTTGTGGCATGTTTTAGTGGCATGGCGTGAGTGTGGAGATGTTTCATTGCCGGCTGGAGGCGTGTTCGTGGCACTGGCTCACACACAACACCGTTCGTACCATTACAATATCGATGCGAGTCTCCTCCGGACCTTGTGTTGACATTTATCAAAATGTTTGTTTTGCTGATCATGATACACGTGTAAACTAATTATTGTTAAGTTTGTCTTTAAAAGATTTTATATTAATTTATTGCCGTTGCTATATATTTTTGTGTGCATGTGAGAAGGGAGTAGATTCTTTTTTAAATAGCCCATTTTTGATTGTTATCGTTTAATTATTTTTTTAAAATGATAAAATCTTTTCAATGTAACGCTGATCTGGTTGAATGAAAAGTTAGTATTTGAAATCTAATTTTTTTTTGGGTCAGATAACTGCAGTACTTATGAAAACATGAAATATTTGCAATATTATATAATATATGTTCTGTAGTCAACATTTTCTTAAATTATCTTTGATGCCAGAAAATAATTATTTTTGTGGAATTTCCTGTACTTTATGTGGCCTTTTTTATGTATGCTATTATTTTTATGTTGTTGAGTCAGAAAAGATAGCAATGTACACATTTTTGGGGTGTAATTTGCAGAAAAGCTTTTTTTTTTGTTATATATTATATCCTACCTCTATTTTCTTACGAATGGACATATCCGACCGCTAGAACAGTTACTAAATCTACTTTAATGTGTTCATACGTCAAGTCATGTGATCTGCAGCTGTCACTTTTATATATAAAATCAACAATAATATTATAGTAAAATGTTACAAATGTTGACCAAAACGTGTTTTCTCCAATTGTCCATTCATAAGAAAATAAAGGTGTACATCCACCCAAAATTTTCACAAATATGGGTATAACTTATATAGAATACATCCCCTTTAAGCTGTAGGTAGTAATTTTTGTTATGTTATAATTTGAGTACAAATGCCAGGATGTACCCGTCGATCACAGTTTGGTTGGGTACCCATATACCCTTTCTGTTTCTACGTCACTGAAGGTAACATGAAGCCACTGAGCTCGTAACTTCAAAACATCAACCTGTACTCATTTCTAACTGTATTAAGTTTTTTATTGCTATTTATTATTTTATTGATATGCAATGGAAAATATATATTTTGGATAGTTAATCTCTTTAAACTCTTAATACACACTAATCTAATTGAACCAAAACATAAACATTGGTTTTTATGAAACCTTGGAGTTGAAAACTACGGTCGTCGTGTAAGATGAGATAAGGCAGGGGCCAGTGAGGAAAGCTTTGTTCTGACAGATATTGCAGGCTCATGGCTCTGTAATCGGCCGCTAGATATAACCCATCAGTGGCCCTCACCTGTCAGTGGCCAATTCTTTTCTTGGGTCATTTATAGGTCCTGGTTGTGTCAACATCTTAAATGTGAGCGTCAAAACCTACAAAAATAAATAATTTTGTGTAAGGTCAGGAAATAATGTTACACACCCCCTCAAAATGATTAAACTAAACATTTCCTCCCACCACTTTGTTTTTCAAATTTATGTGTTGGCCATTTTAAATGTGCCTTTGTGGATTCATCTCGGATTACATTGTTTAAGGCAGATCTTTAAATGACAGGATACAAAAGTTTCAATCTCCTTCATGTTCAGTAAGTCCCAGGTGCTAAAACCATACTCGATCCTCTGTTCCAGGCACATTAATAAGTTAGTGAGTTTAGTCTGGGATAAGAGCATTAGATTAACCATGGAAATTATTAAAAACCATAAAATAATTAGTTTGGTATTTCAACATCGTGTATGTTTACAAGCTATAACCACATTATAAAGTATGCTTTATCTTTGACTCAACTAACACCGGAAGTCGAATACTATTACCGATATGAAAAACGAACCGTAACTAGATTGCTCATAAAACTGCTGTATTTGTTGCCGGCTATACAAATATAACGTTAGCAACGGCAAATATGAAGTTGTCGTATTTTCATAGACAATAAGAAGCGCATAAGATTATGTATGTATTTCAAATTAAAAATATGGTGTAATTTAAACTGTTAATAGTGTTATATTGTAAATGTCAAGTAATGCCGTTTATAAACTAAACATGTGTCTTAAGCATGTACTTTTAGAAAGCAGTTGAAAAATCACTGCGATTCGCCTTGGGAGTAAAATTTATAATACTAGTAGCATTTTGTGTAGAACGATACACATTAAGTTGTTTTACAACCCCATAAACAAACTGACAATATTTTCTCCTGTGTATGTTGTAGATTAGTAGGATTAGTAATATTTGATTTGACAACTCATTCTGTGTACAAAAAAAAATCCATTTGAATTCTTTTGGAAATCGAAAAAATGTGTCCTGTGCTGGGTTTTGAACCAATGAGGTTTGGTTTGTGGTTCAGCATTGGCGCCGAAATGCCAAGGTTCAGGTAATGGCTGTTCAGTGTATATTTTTCAAAGTAATCTACAGAATTTTGTGTTTAATTATATCTGTTTGTATACCTACATAACAAGACAGTGTAGAAACACTGTACAGTGATGTAGAGTAAGTGATAGTGAAGGGCGAGAGAAGTGTGGTTGCTATCAAACTCTCCCTTCAGGTTGGATTCCTTCACCATTTAAGGCTCTTTTACACGGGTCATGTTTACTGGTGTCAAGTACGTCAATTCAAGCAACCTTCCCGCTAATGTTTATGTCCTTGTGTCCGTATAGTGGAAAGTGAAGTTGGAGAAGAGTCTACCTTAGTGGCCGCTTGAAGGTAACGTGATTAACTCCTCTCTGGTACTTTCCTCGTCTGGCTGCTTTCCTTCAGGCTGGACAGTAGAGAGTACCGTCCTGGACAGTAGGGAGTACAGTCCTGGACAGTAGAGAGTACAGTCCTGGACAGTAGAGAGTACAGTCCTGTTACAGTAGAGAGTACAGTCCTGGACAGTAGGGAGTACAGTCCTGGACAGTAGAGAGTACAGTCCTGGCTGGTTTCCTTCAGGCTAGACAGTAGAGAGTACAGTCCTGGACAGTAGGGAGTACAGTCCTGTACAGTAGGGAGTACAGTCCTGGCTGGTTTCCTTCAGGCTGGACAGTAGAGAGTACAGTCCTGGACAGTAGAGTACAGTCTTGTTCTCTCTTGTTATTTTGATTGCATTGTGGGTTGTATTTCAAATGAGTAAGGGGAGTGGTAATGACATACATAAGTTCTTGGGTATTTACGTAATATATGACATACCGTGGAACATCAATCTAGGCAAGTATTCTAACAAACTGTTAAGAGAAACTGCCTTTAGTAAAACATCACTTAAATGGGTAATTAATTCTTGCACTAATATTTTCATTTATGCACGACATACTTTTATCTTCCCCATTTGCAAATGACCGACTGATGGGTTCCTTGGAAAGTGGTTTCAAGTACTTGACCGTGTAAACGAGCCTTTACTCTTCATCACGGTACAGTGTTTCTACACTGCCTTATTATATGTTTCCAAGCCATTAGGCAGTAATTCATTTTATAATTTAAATACTTAGATATTAACACTTTGTAATATTTAAATCTTCCTAGTCATAACAATTTTTTGCCTGCCTTATTTTATCTTATATCGGTTAGTAATTGTAACATGCATACTTCATCCTACTGTGGACTTGTGTTTCAATTGTTACTCTTCCTTATGTAAGCGCAACATTAATGTAATATATCTTGTTGTAAATATAGCTCACTACATGTGTCAGCGTAGTTAAGTGTGTGTTTGAGTCTATATTCTCAGTTAAGTATCATTTGAAAGACATCTCTAATGTAGTTAATTATTTGTCGAGTGTGCCCTAGATAGACGACATGGCTGAATAGTAGTTTAATGGCCTCCAAATCGATGTTTGCATGGAAATGTTCTATATAGTGTTGAAATATTGTGGGGTTTGTTGGGTAGCACCCATCTGGGCCTTCGAATCATGTCCAACACAAACTTTAAAATGATAGATTTAAAATATATTTTAAAATATGGTTGATTGTGTCTCTTGATGTAGAAACTTTGGCCTGCCGAAAAAAAAAAAATTATTTTTTTTTGTCCTACTGGTATTTTATACATTATTATTTACTGAAAATAGTCTACAGAAAGATTGTTTTTCAAAACTTAAGTTATTAATTTTGTTTACTTAGCTAACCTATTCCATGGCGTGCACCTAGCACAGCTATCTGTGAAGGCCCAGCTGCCATTTTTCTACTCCTATACTCTTACTCTACAAATATTTTTGCTATTTATTTATTTTTCTCATTTATTACTTTATTCGTGATCACAGTATATAATTGAACTGGTCGATCCTTTATCAGCCTTAATATGAAGTATTCAGACTGGCTAATAGTTCACTGGTTCATTGATAGATGGCATTACAATAACTTATTGTAATGGAACATTGATTCGTCCCGGGGAACGTTCAGTCAAACACAGACGTCCATTGCCCACACTGGGGAACGTTCAGTCAAACACAGACGTCCAATGCCCGTGCCAGGAAACATTAGGGCAAACACAGGCGTTGTCCAATGCCCGTTGCCAGGAAACAGGGCAAACACAGGCTTTGTCCAATGCCCATGCCAGGAAACAGGGCAAACACAGGCTTTGTCCAATGCCCGCACCAGGGAAAGGCATATGATGGCTCCAGTAGATCCCAAGGGCTAGTACATGATCAAGGGCCACAGGGGTGCACTTGTTTTATCGGTAGTGTTAGGGGGCAGTTAGTATTGGAACTGGATCGTTTATATTCAATTTCTTGGTATTTTCGCTATCGCCCCCAGAAAACAAAACAAAAATGTTTTCCCACTGATCAAGCCATAGATAAATAAGTACAATTTATTCAAAATGATCTTTCACTCCCAGAAATAGATAACCCTGCCACACTGCTTGATCAACAGTTATTTTAAATGTTTTATTTCAAGAAAACTAGTAAAGATAGACCCACCAAGTTTTTACATGATACAAAACATGTCTGATATTTCTCCAACATCGCCGGGACCCAAGTCTGATACATGGAATATTTTGTGAAGGGCCACATATGGTTTGACTTGCATAGAGATTAGTTTTATCAACGAGACGTTGATAAACATCTGTGTTACAGAATAAATCTAAAAACATCATAACCTCTTTAGGAGAATCAATAACCATATTGACACTTGGGTTTCCAGTAAAAGGGGAAGGAGGAAGCTGGTAAGATGGAGAAAAATCTGGCGGACTGAATAGGTCACTGTCAGGTCGTTTTCCTTATCTGACGGAATTAATTCATTTTCTGACTCCGGATAAACTAAGTAAATCACCTATTTCTTCATCTAAACTTCTTTGATGAGAAATTCTACATTCTTTTGCTCTCGTCACTCAAATAATCATGTTTTCTTTTTAAAATGTTTACAAACCAACACGTTCATAAGTTGCCGAGAGAAAACACATTTTGTCTCTTTTACATGAAAACAAAGAAATGCGATGCTCACCTGAGGGTTTAGGTGCCTTCTAACGAAAGCGCTAAGAACTGGGCGCGCAAAGCTTTCCTAGACTTTGTTTTGATCAGCATCCTTAATCGGCCACTGGAGTTTGGCCATTACAGTCGTCGAGCAAATGTGCTGATACACGTGTTTCTGTAAAGGATGTCCACTGTTGATTTCTTATTTTCGAATCAATTTTGATATTATTTACTGATCGCGCTGGTGTGTTTTTTAATTTTTTTTTTTTAAGTCTATCATGCCAATCATTTTTATAACTTTTTCGTTGAAAACTTATATTTTAAACAATTTTTCCTGTTAGCCTATTTTATATAAATTTACTGTTAAATATCCCAAATGATTGGTTGGTAACAGCCAGCACTGCCTTCGTGCCATGGTTACATCATTGTCCTTTGAGGGCAACAGTGGATTAACACACAGGGAGGAGTTGGATGTAATTAATTATATTCAAGAAATTATTGGATTCACGATTAAAAGAATGATTGAAAATTTTACTGTAACTTGTTTTAAAACTCTAATGCTGATTGAAGGTTTAGCCCCAACATAATTACAGGATAAACCTAACAACCAGGCCCCGGACCAGTAATTTAACACTTGACTGAATCTTTGGATGTTATCATAAAGTCTGTTCATCGTAGGAATTGTTTTCTGAAAGGCCTTTTTCCCTATCAGAAATCTATTATATAGTAAGATATTGCTAGGAAAAAAGACCTTTCAGAGAGTAATTCATACCGTGAATGGAGTATACATGCAGTAGATTCATACAATCAAGTTAATTTGCTCCTTTTTTATATTAACTACTCCAAGTTCGGACAAAGTTAGGCTGAGTTGTTAATTTGAGCTGGTTTAGAGCGAAAAGCCCTGTTACATTGGGAATAATTTTATTTGTATTTGTCATTATGATGACATTGTAAGTTGTCGACTTTTTAGATTATTTTATTCTTACAATCTCTTGTAAAAATGTTTTTAGCCTTAATTGTATTTCTTTAACCTTAAATTGCATAAGTAATTTTTCCGTGTAATGTTGGTAGTATTTTTTATTTGAATAAATGTATGTGGTGCGACAGCAAATTGAAGGATACTTTTACTAGACATTGTTTGGCAATATTGATTAGTAATGGAGGGGGAGTAAAGTCTTGCGGACTCACGAGGAAAACTGGAAGTTTGTTTCAACAAAATTTACAAGATTTTATAATCACTACATAACATGGATGGTAAATATTGTAATCAGTGTTAAATGTACCATGTGGATGGTTGCAGGGCTAAGAGATACAATCAACTCCATTTTAAAAACTATATTGTGATGTAAATATTACTTGGATAAAATTGTTTCAATCTTATGTACATTGTTTCAATCTGTGGTCAAAGGTTTTCGCGTTGGTGTGCTAGCTATAAACTTAGCTTTTTTTTAAATTGCTATATATATATCAACTAAAAAAAAGGATGTTTATATATACCCACGAATACACACTTATAATATATGTAAAAAGGGTTAAAGCCATGCTTGCAAGGGAACTTTTCTTTACATAACATTGATAAATAAGAAAAATATAAATATCCTGAATGTTGTTAAAGTTTACAGACTGAATTTACTTACTATTGATGGAAAATGTGTATTTTGTAAACTTCTTTTGACATTCTTTCGATGTGCTGTGAATATAAAATGATATACTATATACATCTAATTACTTATTTAGTGTTATTAACAGATCAGTTATTTGTACCAAATATTAACCGACAAAGTCTCACAGTTTTCACACAGAAAGCAAGTAAACGTTAAGGCAAAGTTACATAAACAAATCGACATACTAATTTTTTTTTTGTTCCTCTGTAGTAAAATTATCAATGTGTTTTACAGTTTTAAAAAAAAAGTCTTAACACTTGTTTAATATTGCTCTAAATATTTCTTAGTGTTGATGAAATTCATGGTCTGCGAGTCCAGGTTTAATTCTACCAATGTTATCACATTACATCCGAGTCACGTGATTAGGTAGGACGCCGTATGATTGGTTAAAGCTCTTATTTTAGTTTGGTTTGCAACTCTCTATATCTTTTATACTGGTTTAAAACAAGGAAAATGAAGACGAAACAGAAATAGGGACTGAATAATACCGAGGGAAAAGAATTAACTCGCCTGCAGAAAATAGAGTATCCACCATTTAGTTCCTTTATTCTGTTTATCAAAATGGCACCTAAGGTTCCACATACCAAATAAATGTGAGTATTTTATCTTTTCTCGAACATTCGGTTACCGAGATAGTAGATGATAGAATTTGCTGCGCCAAGCTCCTTGTGGGACACACTTGAAACTTAAATTGCTGAGGTTTGGCATGACGAATCGTCACAACATACATTTTATTTTCAGAGACATCTCTTTTTCAAAAATATATAATAAAACAACTTAAAGCACGGTGCTTAGAAATTAACCAAGTTGAATTCCTCATTCGTATGTAATATATAGAAAAACTACCCTTGAACAAAGGAATAAACAGAAAAAAAGAGAAAGTGGGCTCAACTTTGACACTGCCGTCAATTTTTAAAAGCGAACACAATGAATGAGAATGAACAAGTATTTTATATAATTTAATAAGCGTGAATCTTTAAACAGGCAAAGCAAAGTCGAAGATAATGTTCATGCTGTCATATAAAACTACCTTTAATTTTTTTTAAATCATCCATTAAGTGCTTCTTGTCAAAGAGAAAGATTTATATAAATAAACAAAGCCCACTATTATTTTAGCTGCCGTATGTGAATTAATCTCTACTTACATTATAGATGTGATTTAATCCCTAGTCTGTTTTAAAATACTGTTTGTTTGACATTGAGGTGGCCCAATGGATAAATAATTTTATGATAATGGACATTGATAAAAATAAAGAAGAATAAACTAATAGGCCTAATTGTAAATTTATTGTGGAAAGCCCACCTAAGGAGAGAGGGAAAATGTCGGAAGAATCCAATTCACAAAGGTGACATTTTCTTACTTTCTTCCGTCATCTATGGTAGACCTAGTCAAACACACATTTATACACAACTTGAGTAATATTTTGGGATTGTCGTTATCAAACAAAAGATAAGAAGAGATAAATTTTACACAAACACTACATTACTCCATTTTGAATTCAAAAAGAAACTGTCATAAAAACACTTTGCAACACTCTTCATTAATTTACACTTATTATCTTATTTTTCCTTGTTTTTATCAATTTCCATTATTATAAAATTAAAAATACTTTTTCGTAGCTGCTATACAAATGATTAAATGTTGAAACATGTTGTGTCATGATGAGATACTTAAATATCTTCAAAATATATCCCAAGTTTTCCTTTCCATTTGAAATATTTCCAAGAAGGGAAGGCTATTATGAGAGTTTTTAAGTTGAAGCAAAGGAGATTTGACTTGTGAAGTTTCACACACCCTTATATAATTTATTAAATTTGTTATAAAATAAACATGTGACAATCTGCTGATTGGACACCCGTTTTCAACCAACCAAAGCATTAATACCACTTTCATTTAGAAAGTTGTGTGATTGAAAGACACGCCATATTAATGTTGGTCTAATATTGTTGTGTTTATTGTCTAATGATTTGAACATTATGTTGCTTTGTTGGAATACTTTTAGCTAGTCATGTGTTAGAAATGTTGACCCCCCTATTTTAAGTGAACTCGTGTTAAATAATCAGTAAGTTCGATAATTATGTGATTTTGTCCAACTAATACATTGTTACATCTTTCTAAGTAAAAACTTTGTGGGTGGTAATAAAAAACTATAATATATTGTTACTGATTTAACAAAAGGTCTAGTCTTAGCAGATATATGTTGGAAAATAAAATTAACAAATATGGTAGTGAATTTGATAAATCAAGTATTACTGTAGCAATTGAATCAACTCTATTGTAAAAAAAAAACCATCTGTATAAAAACAATAGATATAATTTATTCAATTAATATGCAAGACCTCAAAAATAATGTGAAATATATATAGTTTTATTGCAAAATAATAATAATTTACTTTATTTTTCACATAACCTTTCTTTTTAAGATAATATATTCATTATATACTGTACATGCAGACAAAAAATTGCCTTATAAACATTTCTGTATATAACACAAACGTTTGTGTTTGCTGTTACGTATCAATAATGTGGGGGCCCCTTAGTTATCGTAACATTCCGGAGTGCGACTTGGTTTATATCGAGTGTGAATGAGATTTGAGATTATATTTTATGTGGTAGTGGTGCCAAAGTTGTACGGAAAAAAAAACCCACCCTTTATTATAGTCTTTATCTTTATTTGTTAGTTAATTGTTTCTTGTTGGTTATATTTTGTGTGTAGGTGGGTTTGTACAAATGTAAGATAAGTTATCACATGTGTTTTAATTTAATCATTCTGTTATTTATTCTCTGTAATCATTAGTGTCATCAATTTAGTTTTATTTCAAGTATTTAACAGTATTGTTATGAAATCTGTATGTAAAATGAAATAAAATACATTACTGTGCAAACTTAGATGTGCGTTTTAGCTCTTGAATAAGTACAATATGACCTGCTTGGCAAGACGTGACACTGCCGTGACTGGACAGAAACCTCTAACACTGTCCTCTTTGCCAATAACCTTCACCGTCTACAAAAATCATCGTCCGTACATCTGGCCAGAATGTTCAGTGCGACTACCGAGTGAATTGAAGATGGCAGATTGCCCAGAAGAGTCAACACTTTACTATATTCTAGGGAGCCAACATTTCACTCGGTTTGAATTCTGAACCGTCATTCTGAGAAAGTTGTCCCTGTCTAAGGACCATTTCACATGGCTGTTTCCTTGTCTCACGTATCTACTAACGCGTGTCAGGTCCAATCCCGCAATATTTTTATTATTTTGGGCTAAGAATTTTTTTGCTATAAAAACTGCAAAAAAAAAAAACACTTGCCTTTTCTCATGTTTTTTACATCCCCACCGAAAGATAACCAAATTTATTAATTCTTATTTCACTTACCTAATCTTTGATTAAAATTTATAGTATAAAAACTGCCTATGCTAAAGTTACTTGCTTATTATTATTTTTATTACTAAAAAAAAATTATGTGATAATTTACACCAACATTAATAAAACAGTTTAGTAAAAAAAAAAATGGATACCCGTCCTACGGCCTGTGGTCATTTTGATAGTGAACTCTTTTCCTCCAAGGTCCGGATATGGTAAACCCATACATCCAGGAAGTTCGGCAGAATAATGCCCGCAAGTCGATTGTTGGAATTAAAGTACTCTTGGCTCCCAAGTAGTTTAGTTGTCAGAAACTGACAGTGACAGTTGAAAAACATAATCGACCACTGTGAACTGTCGTCTGTCAGCTGTGTCTTCAGCTGTTTTGAAGTGAAGGAAGTGTAAAGGTAGGAAATATCACAATTAAATTATACATTGGCCTTCTGTAAAGCTGCTGAATGGTATTTATTTATTTTATTTGTAAGAGCCTTGCAAAGATATGTTAAACGAATCTCTTATTAATTTGTTTAAAAAGAAACTTTCAACACCAGGATTATTTTTAAATTTATCTGTCAAGAAACTTATTGCAAAAAAAAAAAAGTCTTGGTTTTTTTATTATGTGCTGTAATTTATAGTTAATAATTATTTATCTTTAGTAGTACCTACAAATAAAAGGCTAATACAGAAAAATATAAACAACTTCATTCAACATTAAACCAATGGTTTTTTTAATCAAATATTCTCAAAATGCTTCTTGGGAACCCCTTCACATAAGAATATACTCGACACACTACAAACTAACAATTACACTTACTTTTTATTAACCACTAGCTTTTGCCCGCGACTTCACTTCCTTTAAAGTCGGGGAAATTATTTTATCCCCCCCGCAGCGGATCATTTTAACTGCCAAAAACACCATTTCAGACACATGAGGTGAGGAAAAAGAAAATGTTATGTCGATGACGACACATATCAACAACTACCTTTAGTAAAGAACCACAATAAATAGTTAAAATGGTTGCAGTCCTTGTATCAAGATTGGCTTTCTTACGTGGAGGCATTGTTGTAATGAACACCAACAGAAATAGTTTAAATCTAATACTAGGTAAAACGAATATAGTCAACCAACTAACCAATAATCTTTCAGTTATGAACATTGTGGTAGCCAAAACAATCAAGATGCTGACTGTATGGAAATTATAACAATGAAAGACTCACCTGAAGAATGTTACTTGATTAAATAACAAGTTAGGTCCTTGTAAGCCAACTTTCTAGAGGCTCTATTTTTCCTGATGATTAATATTTATCGCATAACTCAACCTTCCACACTAATGAACCACTAACAATCAGGACAAGGAATACACCAACACTACAAACAAACAAAGATAAGCACCAAACAAACAAACAAACTTGTTACTTCTTGGAGTCATAAACCAACTGCCGGTGGCAAATAAAATGAGGGGAAGGATGGACCCGCCTGTCCAATCAGGAGAGAGGAAGGTCTCTCATTGGACAAGTAGTATAACAGGAGTGGCAATTCAAAATTCAAACCAACACAGTACCTAAACAACAAAGTACATTTGGACTCTAATAAAACTAAAACTAAAGTGATAAATAATTTACAATCAAGACTTAACAAGTTATATCAGTAGTATTTCTTAATCTAAGTGTCAATATTCAATTCCTCAACAATGAAGAATGTTTATTTCTACATCTAACTGCCAACGTGCTACTCTCGCAGTAGACTAGACTGCTGATGGCGGGCAGATCGAGGTTTGAATCTCGGTCAGGTTCACTGAGGGGTGGTTTTCCAAACATGATTTTCCATTATCCCTCCACGCAAATGCGGGTACACTTCTTTTAAATATAACCTTCCTAATCATTAAAACCATTAGCCTAATTAATACTTAAGTGTATAACCGAAACGGGGTAGTAAGCTGCAATGCTAAAATAAATATATATATTTTCCACATTTATTTTCAGACATGAAGTGGTGCATTTATTTAAAATGTGCACCTTTCACGGCCTTTAGCTAGAGGTCAGATATAGTACGTTAGCAACAGTTGTAATCTATTCCCATGTTTAATCTTTGTCCGCTGACAGTTCAGTGGTTGGTAAATCACCCCTTCTCTTCTTTTCCTACCACAACTCGACAAGTTCATTTGAAGAACGATGATTCAGAAACTTCCGGGAGTTCCATTCTTTACTTTTCCTCTAAGTCAAGAGAGCCCGCCCGGCTGATAAATAGAAGCGCCTCTGATTGGACAGATAAAACTCCAGCCTACAGCTCTACACGACACATTCACAAAGGAATGTTTGTGGTTGTAGTGCAATAGAAGCGCGCCTTCATCATTCTGGTGGAAATTGTATCGTATAAAAATTACATTCTCTTGTGTGGCTGTCACATTTATACTTTGTTAATACCAGGGAAATTATAAACATGTAATTAAAATAAGAGAAATATTTTTTTTTAATTATAAGATATTTATGTAAGAAAAAATAACTAAGCACTGTGTCTTACTACCCTTTCAGACTATACGCCTATGTACTAATTACACTAATGTGCAAGGAATTAGAAAGGTTGAATTTAGGGGTAATGTACCCGTATTTATGTGGAGAGAGAGTGGAAAAACCATTTAGTTACCTGTATTTGTGTGGAGAGAGAGTGGAAAAACCATTTAGGGTAAACCACCCTTAGTACACCCGATTGGTATCAGACCCTGATCTCTATGTCTTCAACAGTCCAATATATCGCAAGAGTAGCGCCTTAGGCCATGCGACCACCAAAGCAGGTACATTTATGTAACTAAAGTACTAAATAAAAAGGTGGAGTGTCTCGGTACACCAATAGATTATTACCAGTTATTCTTTCAATTAATAGCTATCCAAACGGTTGGGTAAGATATTAAATAAACCAGACTATTACATCTCTTCAATATGACTTCACAACTGAGAGGATAATATAGAACGTTACAGTACAAAAGAAACTAATCATGATAATTAGTAAACAATTGTCTTTAATGTAGTCTCTTATACAGTGATGTAAATACTTTTGTTGTTGTAAGAAAACTGAGAATATTTAAATTGGATGATTTAAAAGATATAATTTGAAAGTTACACTAAAACAATAATAGAATTTGACACGTCAAATGTTTTTATCCCTAAGGCTGATTACTTGAATATATATAGTGCTACATTCTCTTGTCGACTCAATCTAGTTTCAGAAATGAGCTCTCTTCTAAGTCTTCTTGCTGCAACACTCGTGTTGGTGGCCAATGTTTATTCACAGGTAATTAATACATTATTAGTTAAAATAGACTCTCGTCAAGTATTTGTACTTTAGATTCTCTGTCCTTGATCCTCTCTTCTTTGTGTTTATTTAGGATCTGACAGTCGAGCTGGACCAGGGAATTATTCAAGGAAGTGTTGGCAGTACTGTTTCAGGGGTAACCTTCTATAATTTCCTAGGGATACCTTACGCTCAACCACCTGTCGGAGAGCTAAGGTTCAAGGTCGGTTGTATTTTAATTACATTAGTACAGGTATTTAGCTAAATGTGTTAGAGTGTGAAATAATCATAAAATGGTGGTACGCAGTGATAAGATAAATGTATTGCTAGGAGCTGTATGTGACCTGAGTTGTCTGAGTTGTCTGAAGTGTTTATAAATGCTTCCAGGCCCCGCAAGAAGCTCCATCTTGGGAAGGAGTGAGAGATGCTTCGACCGTCGGATCCAACTGTGTCCAGGTTGAAGGCTCGGTTGAAGGATCTGAGGATTGTCTCTTCATCAATGTTTACACACCACAGGTGAGAATAAAATACCTGTAGCAAACATCGATTACTGTGGAAAATATTCATACATCTCCGCTTAGTATTAACGTTGTTTGAAAAATAGTACAATTTCAGTCACCTTTTCAAATTAAATGCTGAAAAACATCCAAATTTAAATCTCATCAAACTGTGTATATAATTTAATACAAAGGTTAATGTTAAAAGCATACACAAGACGGAAAAGCAATTTGAAAATATTGATTTCAAATTTTAAAACAATACAATAGACTTTTAAAGAATTTTACTAGTTAATATTTTAAACCTAGATCTGGTTTGAAAAATGCAATCACAAATGTACTCAATATAACTTTCACGTAATGACAATCTGCTGTAGGATGGTTTTGATCCTGTCACAGCTTCCCGGAGTCAAAGATGCCTGTTCGCGTTTACCAGTCATGGTCTGGATTCACGGAGGAGGGCTCATCTCAGGCTCGGGAGATCCATCATTATATGGACCAGGATATCTTCTGGATAGAGAAATAGTCTTTGTTACCTTCAACTACCGTCTTGGAGCGCTAGGTACTGTACTTGTTACCTTCAACTACCTCTTTGGAGCGCTAGGTACTGTACTTGTTACCTTCAACTACCTCCTTGGAGCGCTAGGTACTGTACTTGTTACCTTCAACTACCGTCTTGGAGCGCTAGGTACTGTACTTGTTACCTTCAACTACCGTCTTGGAGCGCTAGGTACTGTACTTGTTACCTTCAACTACCTCCTTGGAGCGCTAGGTACTGTACTTTTTACCTTCAACTACCTCTTTGGAGCGCTAGGTACTGTACTTGTTACCTTCAACTACCTCCTTGGAGCGCTAGGTACTGTACTTGTTACCTTCAACTACCTCTTTGGAGCGCTAGGTACTGTACTTGTTACCTTCAACTACCTCCTTGGAGTGCTAGGTACTGTACTTATTACCTTCAACTACCTCTTTGGAGCACTAGGTAATATACTTGTTACCTTCAACTACCTCTTTGGAGCACTAGGTAATTTCCTTGTTACCTTCAACTACCTCCTTGGAGTGCTAGGTCCTGTACTTGTTACCTTCAACTACCTCCTTGAAGCGCTAGGTACTGTACTTGTTACCTTCAACTTATATCAAGGATCCTCTAACAACATATAATCTAATACATCCTAACCTGTAGGTTTCCTCGGCTTGTCTCACTCTGAAGTGTCCTTGAACAACGGATTGAAGGATCAGAGAGCTGCCCTCAGGTGGGTCCAACAGAACATTGAGAGGTTTGGAGGAGACCCCGCTCGGACCACCATCTTCGGAGAGAGTTCTGGAGCTGCTAGCGTTGAATACTTCATGTTATCACCGTCAACATCTGGTGAGTGTCATGACTTCAAACAACCTCGTCATCATTTGACAGTATGTATTTTCGCTGTTATTTATGTATTGTTAATCTCTGTTAACTTTAACTGGTTCTGTTATTGCTTCATGTCCCTATGAGGCTGTCATGACGTTACACTCAATAACATCAGGATACAACAGGATGAGTAGGGCTTATTGTAAGGAATTGCACATGTATTCGACAGTCAGAAGTGCTAACCAATACACTAGTTCTGCTAGTAGCTCTTTGTTCCTGTTAGAGCAGAGTGAAAAGTAAAGTAATAAAACAAATGTGGCAGTTCTCGCTCGAGGCGAGGAACACGTATCAACGATTATAGAGAAACATACTGTCACATATTTAACTTGTTGTTTACACACACAACAATACAACAGTAGGTGACCTGGTGGTCTAGGGGTAAGGTGTCAGACTTTTGTGTTGGGGGTCCGGGGTTCAATCCTCGGTCCTGGCACAGATTTATCTGATTGCCAAACCCTTCCTTCACCTCTGACAAGACGTGTATTAATCACAACTTGTGGATGTGTGGAATGCCAGGCCTCCACTGTGGTTCGGATCCCACGTTAAACTGTAGGTCCTCCATTTTCATCTCACAATCACCCTACCATTGCACATTAGTGTAAGTACGTATAACCCGAACGGGTAGTAAGACGCAGTGAAAATAATAATAATAATTAATTCAACAGTTAGTTTATTTCATCAACGTTATAGAACGTACTATTATTTATGATAAGAAAAGCAAATATTAATTTATTTTTGAAAACAAGATAAGGAGCCAATAAGAAAACTACCAGTATATTCTCTCAAATTTTCACTGGCTTCTGATGAACACAAAGAAGCAACATTTTTTCACAATAAAAACAACATTCAAGCAATATAAAAGAAATGAACAAAACTAAGTAGCAACTTATCCAGCAAATATATATTTTAATCTTGAAGATGTCTGTACCTAAAATTAAGGGTCCAAGAAATATCTTATTTGTGCTAGGGCTTTAGGACCAGCCCTTTAGTCTGATAGCTTATGGTGTGCCTTGATGAATGTTTGGAGAATGTAGACAAGTTATTCAGTCAGTAGGACATTGACTTAAAAGAATAATTTCATTTAAAGATTTTGTCTAATAAAACATGTGTGGTACATCACACATAAACATCTTAAATTATTTCACAGTCAACTTTATACCCTGTTGCGTGTTCACAGGGCTGTTTCAAAGAGCCATTTCACAAAGTGGATCAGTATTAAATCCTTGGGCATATGTTGACACCGCGTCTGCACAGATCCGAGCACGACAACTAACCCGCCTTCTTGGATATACAGCAGAGGATAACGACGATATCTACAACTTTCTAATGGGTGCATCTGCAGAAAACATCACTCTTCAACAATCTAATGTCACAACTGAGGTGAGAATATGTAGTAATAACGCTTCAATAAATATTATATTACAATCACAGTTGATTTAGGAAAACCAACCTTGGCTATAAACAGCTAGGATGTAAACCCCAGCCTTTTCCGTCAATGTTAAACCAAATCTGACGAGGTTTAACCCTCTCTCTCACATGCTCACCACTTTTATTGTTTTGTTTAAAAAATATTACCATAGGATCACACAGATTGGGGTCGATAATTTAGAGATTACCGCGAACAACATATCATTAAATCCACCATCAGTCGCACCTGTTTTTTTTACACCATCAGTCGCATGTCATCTGACAGATTATCTTGCAATATTTGCTTCCTGAGATAAAATGTTACTAAAACAAATGCAACTTATTCGTTTTGACACTCTTTGTATGTTTTTGTATTTAGATTTAGTAAATGAAATTGATGCTTTTAGTACCATTGTAAGCATTTTTTTATTTTTTTGAGGTGATTTTTAATAAATTGGTGAAAATTGTACTAAAGCCATGAGGCATGAGTCATCTGCCAGATGACCACATGAAACATGGCACAAATAGTACTTGCTCTTACTTACTTTTGTTTTTTCAGTTTCTTTTATTTTTTAATCAATTTTTAATTCCACGAAAATCTTGCTACATTACAAATTAAAAATAAAACATTTCCTAGGTACTAAAAAAACATAATGAATGATATATTTAGAGCTTGTATACTACACGTTTAGGCACGACTCTTCCATGAGATAACGATCAATAGTTACACGATTGGGTGCAAGTCATCCAGGAGATTATTACTACTGTTATGACCGAGTGGTATTCAGGGCATCATGGCTCTGACTCAACTTCCCGGTGGAGGGAAGGGAGCCAAGAAGATACTAGGAGATGGACTGCACCCCACCCCTAGCAATCTAACTGGTGGGCAACAATGTCGAACTCATCTCTCAGATGAAATGCACCCGATGCGTTAACAGGGTTAATGGGTTTAAATATTTAGGAACTATTTTAACTTGCTATAAATCCATTAGAGTGGAAATTAAGAAAACAACACAGTCGGGAAATGCATGATATTACTCGATCTGTAAGCTGTTGACGTCTAACCAGTTTTAAAGGAATTTAAAACTCAGAATATACAAAACAATAATTTTACTGGTTGTTCTTTACGGGTATGAAACACAATCTTACTTTACATGACAAAAATTAATTTAGAGTCTTTGAAAACAAGATGTTAAGGAATATATTTGGTCCAAAAAGAGATAATGATACTGGGGAGTGGAGGATGTTACACAATGTTGAGTTACATATCCTGTACTCATCACAAGACATTGTTAGGATAATCTAGTCTCGTAGATTATGGTGGGAAGGAAATGCAGCACGAATGGGAGATTCTAGAACCTTGTTCAGGATATTGACTGGTAAACCCATTGGGAAGACCTAAACTCAGATGGGAAGATAGCATTAGAATGTACCTTAAAGAGATAGGATGTATTTAGGTGGACTGGATATAACTGACTTTAGAAGAACCCAAACAACTTCCATCCTGTTTGAACCAAAGCACCATTATCACAGGTTTCTAAGTCTCACACGAATATTTTAACTTCTTTATTTATAAACATTCATATTCTGCTAAATGATTCCTCTTGACCTGTCGGACAAATGGTCGCTTAGGGGCTGTGATATGTTTTCGTAATATTTTCAGAGAAGGGCGAGTGAAAGCCTCGCTTTTGTACCCACTGTCGAAAGGGAAACAGGGAGTGGAGGGGAAGTTTTCCTCCCCGCCACACCACTCGAGATTCTCAAATCAGGAAACTTTACTCGCGTGCCTTACATAACTGGCTTTTGTTCGGCAGAAGGAAAAGGTTTGGTCTGTAAGTATATATTACTTGTAAAGCTGTGATTCTCGAACAATTGACAATATTAAGTTTATTTATAGATAAAATCCATTTGAAATAAACCATTAACAATGATATACATCTTTAAAACATTTTTAATCTGGTTATTTATTGTGATCTGATGTTGAAATTTGTGTTATTATTTTAATAAGAACATTAACTTTGTATTTTAATTGAATCAAATTCCTATAAACTAGACTCAATTTTTATATGGCCATTTACTTGTAAAATTGTTATCTGAAAGTAACTACAACCATGTTTATTTTGTAACTGAACACACTTATACTGAGTATTGTAGATGATCATAAATTTGTAAAACTCAACGTATAAATGTGTATTATATATTCCAGCTACTATACCGCCTAATACATGGGATCAAGTCAACAATGACTTTGAAGGTTTCCTACCGTACGATTTAAACTTGACAATTGGTACCACTGAGTCCCAGCATGCAGCAGCACTGGTCAAGAAGACTTATTTTGGAAATGAAACCGCTTCTATCGCAAATGTTGAACAGTATATTAAGGTATGTAGGAGCCACATTGCAAGTTATATTTTCCTTTGAAAAATGCAGGACAGGATTAATTTGCAATTAAAACGGACAACTAATAAAATCCTAACATTATCGTTGGTTAAAAACATGTTTGTTGTTGATTTTATAAGCTCCTTGTTTTCTTCTTGTTCTATTTGAAACTTAAATTACCTAATTTAAAGTTATAGGATGAGTAGGAAGAATCTTAATAAATACACAAGCATTTATATGTAAAAGGGATGTTAAACCATTAACGAGACCCAAAGTGTAACCATTTGAACCAAGCTTTCCTGTTAATGCTAACTCCAGTAGAAATTCTAATGTCGGTTGTTGGAATATATCATAGTTTTTTCAAGAGGAATATAACACAAAACTCAAGTCATTTTATTGGAGTGTTGTAAATTGTTCTTATTGAAATCATATAAAATACACAACATTACTTATACATTGAAAAGAAGTAGTTCTTGATTAAATTTTGTGATTTGAGAACTGTTGAAATAAATATATGTATAAAAATAATCTAAACGCATCCACTAAAGCAAGGTCTGATTTAATGTGACATAAAAAGTATTTTTTTTTTGGTACAAAAGTTGTAAACATACTAATATTAACTCGTGTTCCATTACACCCCACCTTAAGGACGTGTCCTTCCTGTGATGTCACGGCAAGATACGGCGAGATTTATTATTTTAATGTATTTACGTTCTATTCGGAGGGGTTTTAAAGATATATTGAAACAAAAAAAA
>CABFWB010000664.1:66047-112212 GCA_902151455.1 Timema bartmani | reverse complement strand
TGATGAGGTGGACTGGATAGAATTAGCTCAAGATAGAGATAGGATGTGATGAGGTGGACTGGATAGAATTAGCTCAAGATAGGGATAGGTGCCATACTTTTAAGTGCAGCAATTAACTTTAGAACTCCTAATGACAGAGTAAGTAAGTAAAATTTATTTTGGCTCCAGGAGCTGCCCACGCAGATGATCTTGGTTATTTATTTACTACAAGGTTTGATCACGAAGAGTTGGAAAGTAATTCTACAGAGTTGACGACAATCGATAGACTGGCCACACTGTGGACCAACTTTGCCAAGTCACGGTAAGTTTAGTAATCTACTCATTTATAAATATATTGGTCAACCACAATAACATAGCCTTCACCCTAACCAATATTGAACAATTCAGCATTCAATATTGTACAGCCCATTAATAAACAATATTGTAAACCACACAAAATGTATTCATAAGCAATGATTATATGGTATTTAAATACTAACAAATTATGAGAATGTGATTGGGAGAAAAATATCAGAGAATCACAAAAGTTACTAACACTACTTTAATTTCATTTGTCAAGTGATGTGATCATTATCTATCAATTTTGATAGATATTACCAATACTTATACCATTTACTAACACAGCTAGATCTATCTTGTTTCCAGTCCAACAAAATGAACCATTACTAACACAGCTAGATCTATCTTGTTTCCAATTCAATAAAACACATTATGTTGTTGACAGAGACTTGGGTGAAGGTCTAGATCTCCCCTGGGACCCTGTTGAGGAGTCTAAACAAACCTACTTGGACATCAATACAGACCTGAGTGTACACAACTTGTTGGAGCTACATCCAGAGAGGAGGGCAATCTGGGGCGCTCTGTATAGCGACGTGGACAACTGATTGACATAACATTTACAATTACTGTATTGTATTCAATAAATAGATCATTGCTTTCAATATGTGTTGTTTGCGTAGTTATTGAAGACTTTTGGCAAGCTTTTTTTTTTACTTATTTTATTAGAGAGAAACATTTTTCATGGTGAAGTTGCATTTACGATGTGCATGTTATTCCTTTTAACAGTTAGACTGGTATTTTTCCCATTTTAGATCTTTTTAATATGATTTCAGTAGTTATTTACCTATAGTTATGTATTTAGCTAAAATATGGACATGGGATGTGAGACAAGAAGTTAGATAGTACGGAGAGCATGTTAGCTGTCACCAGGGGAAACAGGAGTACATGAGATAGTAGAGGAAGCAAGACTGAGATGGTATGGACATGTAATGAGGATGTTGGAGTACATGAGATAGTAGAGGAAGCAAGACTGAGATGGTATGGGCATGTAATGAGGATGTTGGAGTACATGAGATAGTAGAGGAAGCAAGACTGAGATGGTATGAGCAGGTAATGAGGATGGAGATCACAAGGGAGGCCAAGAAAGAGATTGGAGGAGCAGATAACAGCAAGTGTACAAGTGAGAGAAGGAGAATAGTGGATGGAAGGGCTTTAACAAAAGTGATCTGGTCAAAGTCTGGAAAGCTCCTGATATACATGATTTAGTTTTTCTAATGTTCTAAATCTTACAGTGCAATGTTCATATACAGTCCACATATGATCTAACTGCTGTGTCACATATCAAGTGGGGTGAGAATTAGTAATAAAAAAATCAAGTGAAAATAATTTAAAAAATGTATTTGATTTGTCACTATTTTATATTTTTGGTCACGAAAACAAACCCTACAGGTGTGAACATGTCTTCAGTCCTAAACAGACTAGAACCAGCTTTCATAATATAACATGTTTTCATCACAAATATGGTACGTCAACTGAATACTATCGGGGAGTATCGCGCCATCTTCCACGAGTACAATTACAGTCCAATTTGTATAGGAAGAGTCTAATCTGATAGCTTGGAAAGTTACTAGATCTACTTTCATGCGTTGATATGGCAAGTAATGTAATCTGCAGCTATCACTTTGGATAAATATTACCAATACACCATAATCAACATCATCAACCCTGTTTGTCCAGGAACATTTCTTCTTCCATCATTCTTCTCCAACTCTCTCCTTTCTTACATATAAAATTATAAATATAGTAAAAAAGTAAAAAATGTTAACAATGTCAAATACAAAACGTGTTCACATTTTCTAAAAGACTCTTTTAATAAAAATTAAATTGTACAACTACAACTCATTACCTATAAATGTAAGAAGTTTTCCTTAGAAAATGTAATAAACCCCCATTCTGGAACTTACTACCGTAATAGGCACATTGTCTATGATTTGAACAGAAAGCATTCTTGTAATTTAAACATTTAGCTGACATGAAATTCTTTGGGGGTTCCATTATTTACAATAACACTAGGATTAAAACAAAATATATAATAATAAAATATTGAAGTATTGTTTAGAAAAAAGATTGGACTTGGTAATTACCACACTCAAAGGCAGGCATTACAAACTTGATTCATCATAAGAGCAACATTAAAAATACTGAGGGAGCCGTATTTCATAGAATTTTATTTTGTCACCATCTTTAAGTCAAGAGAGTACAATTTTGAAGTCAATTATTACAAAAATTAAACTGATAAAATGTTAAGAGCTACTCTCCATAGCATAGTAATCATGGTCTACGACTATTCTCTTAAATGTACATAGGAACGTTTTAGTGAACAAAAGCTGAGAACCGATCGAATAAATCCCTGCAAAAAGGCACAAAGCTCTTTTAATATCTAATACAGCTCTAGTAGCTTTATCACTTTAATACAGCTTGATACCTGCTTAGGTGGCCACATGGTCTAATGGACTAGTCTCGCAGTAGACTAGACTGCCGATGACGGAGAGATCAAGGTTTGAATCTCGGTCGGGTATACCGGTACCGAGATAGGTATTTACAAAATTATTTTTCACTTTCCCTCAACACAAATATGGGTACACTTCCTTGAAATATAACCTTTCTAATCCCTAAAACCATTAGTGTAATTAATACATAAAGCGTATAACCCGATCAGGTAGTAAAAGGTGGTGCTAAAAAAAACGTTTAAAAAAGAGACTAGTAGATACATCTCTCTGGTGTATGATGGTTCTCTATCGACCAAGACCGGCGTTATTCGGCTTCATTTTGTGGCTGAGCCAATCAGATGGCTCTTCATCAAGTTCAGCAAAGGCACGAACCAAGACCGGCGTTATTCGGCTTCATTTTGTGGCTGAGCCGATCAAATGGCTCTTCATCAAGTTCAGCAAAGGCACTCTTGAATCTTCCACCGACACGTATTTATAGGACAGATCCTTGAAAGATGCTCTCTCAATACTGCGGGCTGCGTCTCTGTCCAGATGACAACCGTCAAACACCGCCGGCCACAATCCGCTCGCGGACAAGAGGAGCTGAATCGTGCGCAGGAACGTGGGGCTCCTCTCATGAACATGTTCCATGAAATAATATTTACCTCCCTGAAAATGGTGGAAAAGTTTGGTATCATGGCCGGCAATTGTATGTATAAAGTATTATTGTACAACGGACCGATGACGTTTATTCAAGAGGTTTTAAATGCTGCTCCTCTCTTGATTTGTGGGCAGGGGGCGAACTAGCCAATAATTTTCAATGTAGGCCTACTATATGAAATCAGTTTTTATCTAACAAAATAATATATAATGTCTAGAAACATATTTAAGTAGATGTGTAACTAATGTAGGACCTACGATTTAAAAATATTGCATGAAATAAATAAAATATTTTTAAGAGGTGCATTTTTCTTCTACAGTTTATTAAATCATTAATGAATTCATATGCTAATGTATAAATAATGAGACCCGCTTTGGCGGTTGAATGGATTAAGGCATCACACCCATAGAAGATTAGACTGACGATGACAAGGAGATTGAGTTTTGAATATCGCTCGGTTGTACTTAGGTTAGTTTTTCCTAAATGGTTTTCCACTCTTTCTCTGAGAAAATATGGGTTGCACTTATTCTAAATTCAACCTTCTTTACGCTTGGCATATTAGCATAATTAGTACATATGCATATAACCTAAGCAAGTTAGTAAGACGTGTTGTTAAAAATAATGAGCTTATTATCAATTGACTACAATAATTATCCCAATTTATTAGACTAGGTCAAGATGAGTTCTCCCTTCTCATCATAAGAATATTACAAAGTACCAACATTTTAGTTGTTTGTTAAGTTGATGTGTCTTATTATTTTGTCACCAGCCCAAATAAGCTAATGTCTTACTCAAATAAAACTAGGTCTAACCAAATGCTGAAAAGAATACTGACTGGCGCTAACACGCGTCTTATTTCCCTGAGAACTGCCCCGACGTTGGCAGCACTGCAGAGAACCAGTGTTGCCACGACGACGTCCACGCTGTTGCTTGGAACGCCCCGCAGGTCGTCCCCATGAGAGACAATAAAGCGCTCGACTTTGAGATGAGATATCCTGGACGAGTTTGCCTCGAAGTACGACTGCAGGTATACGTTTTTGTCGACCAGAGTCACTCGGCTGTTTCTAGGGTAGTATTTTAGGTTCTCACCTGCAATAAGTTGATTTAATTTTAATATCTCATTATATTATCAGAATATAAACATTAGTGCAACTGTCACGCAGGGATGTAGCCACAAATGTTTNGCAGTGTTTCCTAAAAATTACGGTATGTGTACCCCCAGCAGTACAGTAGGGCCCCTGTATTGAGTATTCGCTGATTCAATATCTGCGGTTTACCATTGTCCAATTTTATTTAGGTACTTTTAATTAAAGAAAAAAATTGTTTATAAGTGACAATGCCTACACCATCACTTCACTTCATCTCATTATTGTGGGCATAGTGCTCTCATATCACCACCATCATTATCATGTGATCATCGCAACAAGAAGAATGGAGAATAGTAAGTACACTGTAGTTTACAGTACACATTATTACTTTATTTAATGTTGGTAATGTACTACTGGGAATAATTTATCAATCAAACTTTACCATATTTATATACTATGGTAAACAAATATCACGTTATAATAGTTCTGTATTATCCGCGGTAACTACGATAGCTTTAGGAACATATTACCTGCGGATATGGGGGCCCTACTTTACATGAGAGATTTCAGGGCACTAGATTTTATTAACTAGGATTTCTACAGGGCCTTAATAACCATTGGCTTATAAGCATACAATAATTATTAATCTAATGGAATAGGGATAAAGAAGGCATAATTTAAAGGAAGTGTACCAGCATTTGTGTGGGGGCAAGGTGAGAAACCATTTAGGAATAAAACACACTCAGTACCAGGATTTGAACCAGATCTCCCCACCACCGACCAATCCCAGTCCAACCTGAGAGTGCCGTGTTATACCATGTGACCATCGCTGCTGGCTAGTATTATTTTAAATAATAAAATATTTTTTTATGACATTGAGTCTGTTAAACTAACACAGATTTTGACATAACTATAATTATTTCTATAACGACCATTTGTACTTTACAAGATAGCCGAGTCAATGGTATTGTTTTTTTATGAAGCGTTGAAAGGGGTATGTGAATGTAGAGAGTTTGGTAAACACTGGTTAAAGGTAGTGTGCGTGTATTGGAGGGTCTGTTAATGATTCAACATTAGTTGGGTAAAGTACACCTAGTTAAAACACATGAAAACAACTTTAAAATTCGCTATCGATGACCATACAGGAGTGAACACGATGGCTTAGACACAGCCCCCCCACCCCACCACCACTCCGCTANATTGGAGGGTCTGTTAATGATTCAACATTAGTTGGGTAAAGTACACCTAGTTAAAACACATGAAAACAACTTTAAAATTCGCTATCGATGACCATACAGGAGTGAACACGATGGCTTAGACACCGCCCCCCCACCCCACCACCACTCTGCTATGACACACGAGCTACCTAGCAAAAAATAAGTACTGTAAACATAATTCATAATTTTGAGTTATACACTTAAGTACAACTACACAAATGTTTTTGGGGATTATAAAGTTTATATTTGGAGGAAGTGTACCTAAATTTGTGTGGAGGGAGAGTGGAAAACCATTTTGGAAAAAAAATCACCCTCAATACACCTAATCAAGGCTCGAACTTTGATCTCACCATCATCGACAATCTTGTCTCCTGCGAGAGTAGCGTGTTAGACCACTCTCAGGCATTGTTTTTCAGACCCTTGGTTCAAATCTTGGTGGGGCTGAAAAATGTGTTGTGAAATCAGGCAAGATTGCGAGTAGTTTGAAGTTCACATAAGTTATCCCCCCCCCCAAACAACCATATTACCAAAGTAAGGTATATCCAAATAGCCAAACAAACACCTGTTCGAACACCTATCTCCAACACCCTGATGAGACCCTCGTTCCTCAGTTTCCAGTCCAAGGACTCCAGCTTGTCGAGAGGGGCGAACAAAGCCTCCTTGTGTATCTTCATTGCTAGCCCATAGGACTGTTCAAATTTGGTGAGGAATTTGGAGAACAGTTTGCGCTTCACGTTTTTAAAGTTTTTCATCAATATTAAAATAAGTCCTAGGAGACTTAGAATCGGAAGACCATACGAGGATATATAACTTAGAATAAGCATGTCAGAAGCACTCATTTTGTGTCAGGACTTTATTTGCAATGTCATAATAATAATAATATTTCAATTTATCAATTTTCTTTTTAATATAAATATTATGTCAAGTCGGCAGTCAGAGTTTCAATCCCTGCTTGAGTGTTTAGTAATAATTTTTTTTCACCAATACTCCATCAGAATGTCATCTGAAAAGACGTGTTTGTTAAATTATATAATCGTGTCTATTAGAGGAACACAAACGCATACATCCTCTGACTACCTACCAAGTACCAGCTACAAACATACAAATGAAGTCAATATTCACACACATAATATATTGATAACTATGTGTAGCCAAACATTCTAGCCATAAAATATGTATTTGATTAATGGTGAGAAAAAAAAAACTTTTTATTTACATCCAACCTAATATTAACTAACCCAACCTCAAAATTAAAAAAGCAAAACATAAAAACAGTCAACTAAGATAAAAACATAGGCCTTTTCTATGCCTAGCACAATACTGTTGACAGTTGACACTAAGACATGACTTGACACCACCGATGTTGCAAATAATCGATTATTCGTAGCTGAAATCATAATATCGAGAGGTCAATTATGTTTCAATTAATCGATGACATGGATCGATTTTAGTCTTGCAATGCATTTGCGAAATTGATTCTGCTTTCCGCGAATAAATGAATCTAATGAGTACCTTTATTTTTTCATAATAATAGATATTTTAGGAGTGAAAGATATGATAAAACTGCTTAACTTATGCAATAATTATTTAAAATCACTTATTTTGACACTTAGTCTAGAAAATATGGCATAAATAGTAAACTTGATAAATAAAAATTAGTTTTTGACATTCATTTTAGAAGTGTAATCTTAAATTATGAAACAGTAAAAATTATTCACTCTCACATTTAACTCAAGGGCGTTTATAAGCTTAATGAGCTCAGGAAATTTTTTTTCTAACATTCTCATTAACTTTGCTGGTTGGCGCTGACATTGAGTGCTTCCAAGGACCTCTGACAAGTTCGGACAAGCTTCCTTTGTGCGCCGGTACACTTAAAATAATAGTGACTTTTACTCGTAATTGCTAATATTTGTTAACGCTGGCTCACCCCCGCTAGCACCTAATGTGTTACGTGTTCGTAATATATTACTGGATACCAGGTGAGGTGACCATTTAAGATAATCATAAGCAAAGTTTGTTTCCGCCATCTTTAAAAAGCGAACTGAAATGATTTTTAAAAAAGGTGTTCGCTTTGTCTAAAAGAGAGAGCATGTTCCATCTGTTCCTAAATTACACCTAGCTGTACTCGTCTTTGGTTTTTGATCCATGCTCGTCACATGTGTAGAACTGTTCCCGAAAGTCGAAACAAACTAAACTAGAGATATGTCATTCGCGAACGAATGGTTTAAATTGAACGGCTCCTCAAGGTGAACGAGTTGAACTAGTTCACCTTATCCACATGAACTAGTTCGAATTGAACGACACAAGACAATTGGAACTCTTCGGCTGAAAGAAGTTTTTCTTCCCCTCCTTGTTCAGCAAATTTACCTCCTCTGCGTTTCCCCCTCTCGTCAATAAAACCAAACAATAAGCAACATTGTCCTCACAGGTAGAAGTGGTCTCTAGAGTTTAGGAAAAAGGCTACAAGAGGCAAATTTAAGTGCTTCCTTAGAAACTCAAATATTTTAAAACCATCACGTGCTCTAAGGCAGCGCACCGTAACCTACGGCCCATGGGCTGGATCCGGGGAGCCGACTGAGGGGCCTGGTTTGACGTAGACGGTTGGTTAATGTCTGAATTCACTTCTATATCTATAATATTTACATCGTTGACAGTTTGCTAACTAAGTTTAATGTGGCTTTATCAACTGATGGTACTGACTTATGAGGAAACTCACTTCTAAAAGTAGGGTGTTTGGCTTTAGGTGTCTCGTTAGTTCCCGGTAGAACCACAAGCTAAACTGACGAATTGTGAACAATACCCAGACTTGGCTTTTTTGTCTTCAATTTCGGAAAAGTGATCCCAAAGTTTACTTTTTCTTAGTGGAATTTTATTTTTTTAAACAAATGTGCATCTAAATACAATTATACTACTGAACAAACTACAGAATTAATCAGAACAAATAAAGTGCTACCTTTAATAAGTTTTAGATTTGATTCATGAGCATAAATAATACAATAATTAATTTAATATACTTTAAAAACTTCTCCCTGAAAGCAGGCCTTTGATGTGAAGGGAATAGCTCTATTTACACGATGTGTTTCTCCAAATGGTAACGGTAACTGATTGAAAGCCGTAGGTCTGTCGCGAACTATGATTCACTAGCCGGTTTCAGGTCAGTCGCGAACTATGATTCACTAGCCGGTTTCAGGTCAGTCGGAAACGATGAGCTTCAAAACAAGTATTTATTCGCGAACGACTGAACGATAAAAATGATGGCTCATTTCACTGAACTAAATCACTTTAAGCCGTTCAGCCCATCTCTAATGCACATGTGTGAGTGAAAAAAATAATCTATTTATTGACTTGGTAGAAAATTACATTAGGTTTCCTTGAATACCTTTTGATATTCTTTGACTATATCTATATGGTTGCAATGGGTGACCTGGTGGTCTAGGGATAAGGTGTCAGACTTCTGTGCTAGGGGTCCGGGGTTCAATCCTCGGTCCCGGCACAGATTTATTTGTTTGCCAAACCCTTCCTTCATTACTGTCAAGATGTGTATCAATCACAACTTGTGAATGTGAGGAATGCCAGGCCTCTACCGTGGTTCGGATCCCACGTTAAACCATAGGTCCTCCATTTCATCTCACAATCACCCTACCATTGCACATTAGCGTAATTGCGTACAACCCGAACGGGTAGTAAGACGCGGTGCTAATAATAATATATGGTTGCATTTCATTGGCAAGCCTTTCGTAACTTTTGATTGTAGTTGTTGCAAAAAGTACATGCACAATGAAGGGAAAGGAGCAGTAGTAATAAATGGATTTTCAAAAAGATTGATGTTCTTGGTGCACCTCGGCTTGTATATCCCCCATTCGAGCTATACACATGTTAATATGATGGGGTAGGGATGAAGATTGAATTTAGAGGAAATCTGTCCACATTTGCGTGGAGGGCGAGTAGGAAACCACCTTCAGTGCACCAGAGCAGGATTAAAACCCTTGTCAACTGCAGTCCAGACTTGTGAGACTGTCACCTTGGACTATTTGATCAATTTACCTGTTTGTGATAAAAAATATTGGAAAATGTAATCGAACTGAGCTAAGGTATCAAACAATACAAAATATGTTTACAACAAACTCAGCCTGTGGCCGGGTCAGTTTAGTAAAATGCCTCCATCTCCCACTATCTCTCCACCATTCTTCTCCTCTCACTTGCATACTTGCTATTATCTCCTCCTCTATCTCATGTACTCCCTGTTCTACTCTTCCCTGGATAACTTCATTCCTAACCTTGTTTCTCCTCGCGACAGCGAACATGCTCCTCACAAACTTCGTCCAAACTGCATAGTTGAAACGTTGTATTGGTTGTATCGCTTACAACAACAAAAACAGCGACGTTTGCATAGAAAAAAACTTTATTGTTAAAAATACAAAGTCATGGTAAATAAATAAATATACTTCACGAGAAGTTTGGATAAAATTACAAAACTCTGGTTTGATACAAATTCATCACTCTAACAGAAACAGCCTCGTCGAGATGAAAACTGGCGAAGTATGCTTGGTACACAAATTAAGAGCTGCTGATTGGTTTAGTCTTGTATTTAGATACTTTAATATAGCTTCACACTACAAAGAGTTTAATAAATTAATAACCATTTAAAACAAAACTCGACATTAAATTTACTACTTTAGCTCTTTAGAAATAATAAAAAAGTCTTATACTAAGAGAGACTGTTAAAAGATAAAGCTTCATCTGGACCTGCCACAACCTCAAATAGATGGATGACATCTTATTATGTAAATACCTCCAATAAATATAAAGTAATTCTGAGGTTTCAAATACGATTTTACAATAAAATACTGTGTGAATAAAATTATAAATAAATAATAGACTACATACAATTTACCTTCCTGTTCATTTTAATCAAATAGGGATATTGACATGATCTCGGACAATCATACCATTTTACCTAATTCCTTGATTTTGATTGTCAACTGTCTGTTTATCTTGCTTGGGCTTTTAAAATTCAGACTGAACTGAGGGTTACATGAAATCTTGATGACCAAAGAGTTAACCCCCCCTGTTTTTAGGAACAGTTATTATTAAGGGTGGTAAGGATGGGCCTTTGAAGACTTAACGAGATTCGAAATTCAAATCCTTAAAAAAAAATTGCTTTAAAGCTAAAATACTTCATACTGGTGGCTCAGAACCAATTATAAATAAACTCAACAACCAGACCCCAAAGCAGTAATTTAACAACTGAGTGTATGAATGTTATAATGAATGAATTATAAGAAAGAATGTTAACATTTACTTACACTATTAACTTGTATCTTATATTATTCTACTATATTTATATTTGCTCCTAAGTTCATAATTATTCCAAGATTCGAATTCAGATTATAATGGATTTGATACCACACATAAGTATAGCATATAGCTTGCATCCACAACAAATAATGAGTTGTGATTTCTTAGAGAAAACTTAGTTCTAATTAATTTAACTAATGAATCATAAATATATCCACTACTAATAAAATGAATGATCAATTAATCATAAGCATTATTTCAATGTTTCGACTAGGTTGATTCAGCATCAGAATATTTTTGTTTTCTTGTGACCAAATATAAAAGAAATAATGGAATGTTTGAATATATATTAAAAAGATATAACTTTTTTCCTAACTTATCTTAGCTAGTTGATATCCGGAAGGTTAAACCACCAACATTCCCAGGTTTTTTCGACACACGGCTGACAATGAATTCGGGAAAATCGGTGATCATCCCAAAACGTGTTAAATATACATAATATATATATAAAAAAAAAGGATTAATTAATTGCAAAATAATTCATTTCATAAACTACATAATAAACAAACTTAACTTAAATAAATAAAACGAATAATTACCTAATAAATTTGAACGATATGAAACCAGTGTGTAAAATTATGTAATGTGATGCCTTAGACCATGTGGCCACCGAAACAGGTTATCATCACGACTATTAAAATGAACCTCCATACCATTATACACCACAACTCCACTAAATGTAAGAACATTCACCAGCTGCCGAGAACGATTCATCATTCACTTGACCACATCAGAAACAATCATTAGCAGCAGCGACAAGTAAATCAATCGTTAAGTTGATTCATCAGAATTAAACTTAGTACAAACAATTGTGCAATAAAACATATTCCAAGTAATTTTAGTATATAAAGTTTCAAATAAATAACCAATATTTTTTTCAAGCATAAAACTAACAAAAAATATTCTAACTTTGATTTGTACTTGAAAATATTTCATTGATTCCAGTTTACTTCAAATTGAAAAAATTGACTTCACACACCCTAAGATTTTTGTATATTCAAATTAACATAATTTTTTAGTGAATATGTAAAAATTTCAGAAATATTATAAAAACTACCCAACTTTTCTCTGACCAAGCAAATTCCCTCACATTTTCCTGTTTTCTGGACACATTGATTATAAAAGTGTCTATTTTTTATAAAAGTTTACCAGCAATTAATATTCTGCTAAAAATATGTTGATGTAACTTGCATTTCTTTCTAACAGTCATCAAACTTTTGACAGATGCCAACTTTGCCATGACAGTTGGCAGTTACAAGAAACTGCCTCAATAACGTCAACATTCTAGTCTTTGTCCCCCACATTAAAAATACAACTCAATAAAGTTCAGTTGTAAACAGGAACATAAAATATATAACATTTTCATTAATGCGACAAGGGGGAAAAAAAATCATTTCAAATTAGTTGATATACTATAATAATTTAGTGATAGTTTTATAAAAACTTAGAATTCTATTTGTAAAAGATGTAAATACCAATTTAAAAATACTACCATTGGTAAGGGACTGACCAAATATAAATTACAAGGACAGCAAATAATTGTGAAAATATTTACTACCTCTCCCAGTCCCTTTAATTAGTCCTTATCCGTCTTTCTGGTACCTTCTTCCATTTAATAACAAATATTTGTTTCAGTATTAATCTGCGCATCATGGAACAGCCACACAAACTGGCTGAATAAATTATATAGACTTGTTCTGTCGTCTGTATTCCTTGTTTACCAGGAACCTTTACCTTTCCATTACAAAGATGGAGAATATAACCAGTTCCTTCTTGATGTTTCCCCGACAGATCAGAGCTGCACATTACTACACATTGCACAGAGGAATAATGAAAGTGAAAAGGGGTATCTCCAGGGCCTGACCCCAGGATATGAACTTAACGGAGCCAAGTAGCAGTAGCACTAGGACATTTTCACAGAAACGTTGTTTGTCAACATGTTGCCCAACTGTTTCGGTAACAGTTGGGAAACTTTTTTTCATGTTTCCTTTATGTTTCCCATGATCCATTTCAAATGGGTTACAAGAAACAATTTTGGCCAACATTTCTGACAACCAGCAACGTGGGCTAGTAGGTGAGATCGTGTCTCTCTTTTGATTATCCTGGGACCAGCCATTTGTAAAATAACTTCAAAATTTTTGCACAGTACGAACCATTTTGAAGCATTTTACAGATCCACCCCCATTTTCTTCTTCTGTCTTCTTGAACAGCTCATAACTACATTCAAAGCACAAACCATAGCATCCTCCTCAACAGACATCTTTCACTCAACTGAACTCTGTTCGGGAAACAATTTTTCTTTAATGTTTGCCAACAGTCTGTTTCCCATGTTGGCCAACAATGTTTCCAAGTGCGTACTGAGCTTTAAAGTACAGGTAACCCAAAACCAGTATAAAAATTATCTGTAATTTTTTAAGTTATAAGTAAATATTATCAAAGTGTAAGTGCTTTAAACATGATGGATTTATACTATTACATTATGTAAGCATTTCTAATTACAAAATAAACAATAACAGAGGACATATTTTCTTTGATACTAAACAGATCTTTGATTTCAAAAATGCCTTTTAAGGGTCCTTACAGCTTGAAGCATCCTCACCTGGTTCTGTAATGTTAGAACATGCAATATTGTGTGGTCCATTAGTGTTGGGTGTTGACGTGCGCTCATTACCGTCACTTATTAAGTGAATGTCCTCCGATGTAGCTATATTACTTTCCGTTATTTCGTGTCCTGGTTCATCAGTTTTTTTCAAGGCAATATTTAAACTATCGTTATTTTGATATGATGAATTACAGTCTTCATTAACTTTAGTGTCAGCTGAAATTATGTTTTTTTCATCTGGTTCTTCAATGGTATCATAAAATTCTTCCTCCTTATGTTCTTTCGATGAAACTGTGTTTATGGTTATGTCCCCTTTATAGTCAATAATACCTTGTAACTTATCTCGGGTACTTTCCTGAACAGTTACGTTTTTATCAATGCTCGTTGTTCGAGACTCTACGTTCTCTTGTTCGTTCACCAAGTTATTTAGTCTGACCTGTGACTCAACTTTCTCTGAAGCTGTGTCGAAAGTGCTCGCATCTCCTCCTAGGACAGTTTCCAAGTCGGGTCTAGTGCAACAATTCTTCCCCGCGGGTCTTTCCTCTAACATTTCAGAAGCACTTTCAGCACCACTTGTGGTCGTCACACTGACATCCTCCCAAGAGTCGTCTCCTCCGCCTTCAGAATCAACCTCTCTAGATGCGTCAGACTCTGTGATAGCTTCGTCATCTTTTTCTTTCTCCGGACATCTGCCACCCCGTTTGCTAGAGTACTTCCTGCCGAGCCGAGCCTTCGCTAGGGCCCGAGGTCTTTGCCGCCTGGGCTTGGGTTCATCTCTGGGAGAAGGAGGCAAAGGTGGTTTTAAGGACGCAAGATTGAGCGTCACAGTCTGGACTAATCTTGGGGACGAGTCTTGGGTGTTCGGCAATGAATGGGGCGGTTGCTGCAATGATCGTTTCAGGTTTAAACTTGATGTCTGTTGAAGTGCTTCGTCCTCTGATTGGCTGCTGTAGCTCAGACGAACATTCTGTCTGGGTCCAACCCTGCCGGTCCCAACTATTTGTGGGACTTTCACTGCAACAAGAAATAATGATCATCTCATCAGCAAGCAATGGGAGGAATAAGAACACAGGCCAAGTAACTCAAGAAATTTAGTCTTACCTCTAACCCTCTTAACTTCAGGACTTGGGACGACCGTTTCATTGGAGAAAGAGATCTTGAATGTTTGTCCCACGCTGACCACGTTTCTGTCCCCGGGACTACCAGTGATTGATCCAAGGCTGGAAACCCGAGACGAATCATCCCCGACAAATTTCCGCTGTTCGGCACGAGTGAATCTTTCATCACAGGTGTAAGGCAGAGATTGAGATTCATTCACAAGTGAAGAAGATTTAATCAGGTCCTCGGATGTCAAAACTTTATTAACGAAGCGTGAATCTGGAGATTTGTCTGTCTTGCGTATCTCCCGGGGAGTAATTTTAGCAGTTTTCTGTAAGTCCAATGGCTTGCCTCTGCCACGGGGGCCAGCTCTCTGTGAGCCTGTAACTATAGTTTTATTAGCGGACACATAGATGTTGCCGGATGTTTTTGCTTGTGATTCTGGCTCTTTCCAAAGAAGTTCTGGCTCCTTGAAAGCGTTCATTTTCAAATTCCTCCCTCTGTTGGGCGATGTGCGTGGTTCTATTCCTGTTAATGGAGAAACAAGAGTAATGTGATGTTAAAAGTTAAAATACAACAAATATTATCTTTTAAGACAAACGACAGCTTTCTTTACAGAAACCTCCCCCATTTTTTTTAGCACTGCATCTTACTACCCATTCAGGATATACACTTACGTACTACTTACACTAATGGTTTTAGGTATGAGGAATGTTATATTTATAGAGATTGTACCCGCATTTGTGTTGAGGGAGAGTGGAAAATCATTTTGGATCAACTACCCTTAGTACACCTGACCGAGATTCAAACCTCAATCTTCCAGTCGTTGGCAGTCTAGTCTACTGCGAGAGTAGCGCCTTAGACCATATGGCCACAGAAACACTTACTAAACAGATTTAGTGGGGCGAAAACAATATCAATATTGAAAAGAAAACATTTTATAACTCTTTTAAGTAATCAACAAGTACACGATAAGTTGGTGCAGGGATATTATATAGTCTTATATTCGGGAGATGATTAACCAAACAACAATGCTGTTTCCCGCAAAGATGATAAAAAGTGTAGGTTGCAGTTATTAACAAGAGACACTTTCCCTCGAACCTACTCACACCGATATAGGTCACTGTCTTATTTCAAACAGGGGTTGGGGGATCCAAATACCTGTGTTGTTGTTGTATGCTAGCTTATCCCCCCTTGTGACTTCTCTTCTCGTCATTTTACTCCTGTCACCGCTTTGCGAGGAAAACGTGTCGGCACTCCGTGGGGAGACACTGTCACCGCTTTGCTGGGGTAGTGGGTCACCACTTGCGCCGTGATCAATTTGACGAGCTGTTAAAAAAGTGGCTTACAATTATATTTCATTAGAACAAAACAACTTAAAATGTATTGAAAAGTGTTCTAGGTTAAGTCAGAGACTATATCAGACTCGTAGTAAAAGACTTAGAGGTGGATCCAATCCTATATAAATTCTAGAAACCAAATTCAAATACTTGAATCTTTAAAAATGTACAATTTTAATCAAAGTGAAAATATTTAATAGTGAATGTATGTACTAATTATACTCATGTGTTGGGGTTATAAGGTTTGAATTTAGAGGAAGTGTGCCGGCATTTGCATAGAGGTAAAGTGTAAAACCACCCTCAGTACACCCAACCGGGGTCAAAGCCCGATCTCATGTTCAACAGTCCAGTCTATTGCGAGAATAGCATCTTAGAACATGCGGCCACCGGAGTGGATTGGTTCATGTTAAGCCTTTACAAACAAAATGGTGAATCGCTGCTAGTTCCCTGAGGGAATGCTCATATCTTTTAAACTCACAATCATGATTAAACCAAGGACTTTGGTCCGAGTAACTGCCCCTGGAAGGAGCCCCTCTGACTAGTTTTCTAGGAGACTGGTCTTCATTGCCCCTGAAATCATTTCAAATGGAAGCTCGAGTTAATAATTCACATAGTAAAGGTGGATGCTTCACATATTAGTTTAAATATATACAATAAAGTTATTTAAGCATGCTATTTATGTCACCAAACAAATATAAAATTGTAAAAAAATGAAGCACAATTCAAAGTAAAAACCCACTAACACATATTTACAAACAATTCAATATTTCAATGCCTTTTACAAAATGACATGTTCAGTTCAACACCGCCTCAAGAAGATGCCACCAAGTTTTGACATAACAACGTGTTTGTAAATATATTGTAGTGTTTTTACTTTTCTTTGCATTTCATTTTTTTACAATTCTATTATATTTACTAATAGGGGTGTGTGAAGTTTACTTTTTCAATTCGAGGTGAAGTCGAATCGAATAATATGAGATATTCCCAAAGCTGAACTGAAGTTTGAATATTTAGAAAAAATGTTTAATGTTTGATTAAAAATATTATACTTTGCATAACTTAACTATGTTAATTCAGGAAAAAAAAAAAAATTACAAAATGCTACTATTTCAAACAGTCAATATATTTTGTCTTATAACTATAAATTTAGTTATCACAAATTGTAATTTAATTATTTTTGAGTTTTAAAAATCCAACCCACCCAACCCTTATTCCATTAACACGCACACGACTAGCGAGACGTGGCAAAGAAAACAAAGCCAAAACTACAGGCAGGGTCCGGAAGGCCAAGGTTCGATTCTAACCAGGTGTGACTCACCCTTGCGCCATCTTCTCGTTGTCCCATTCTCTTCTCCAATGGCCCTCTGCGGTCTTCTGCCTGTTGATGCGGTCCTGGTCGATACGGTTCCTCTCGGCCCGCCAAGCCTCGTACTCTGGGCTCGACAGGTCGTGCTGATTTCTCTGCTCCTAAGCAACAAAACACGAGAGGTCTTCAGAGGTTAGACAGCTCACAAAATGTTGAAACTATCCATCACGGATTTAATATGGTTCAGTGTCCCTACACGCAATACACAGAAAATAACATTGTAATGAACACACGAAATATGGATGGAAACAAGAGCAAGGGAGAAAGCAGAGATGGAAGGAGAATATAACAGCAAGTGTGTGAGTGAGAGTAAGAACGGTGGAAGGAGAAAGTGAGGAGGCATTTTACTAAACCCGCTCGGCCACAAACTACATGATGATAACAAACCATAAACTATGATTTATCAAAACAGGGCATCTCTATAAGGAAAATCTGTCCGCTTTATGAGGTAATTGTATATATTTGGAAGAAGGTACAGGAAAGGTGGATGGAAACAAATAAAAGAAACGTTATATATTTTTTATCCACCTTTCCTGAACCTTTTTCCAAATATAATACAAAACAAGGTATTAAAATGTGTGCTTAGAATTGAACGCTATAATGGAATTGAAGAGCTCGTTCTCAAAACCAGTTCAGTCTATTTTTTTTTTTTAATTTACAGGAGCCGAAAAATTGTAAAAACCAAACACCAGTAAATTTTTAATTTCTACAGGTTTCACGTCACTCCAAAAACTATGTGTGTCTGTTTTGAACAATCAATTATTAAATCTAAATTTAAAATTCAAAGAAGTTTGATTGATAGCTTTTTTGGGCTTCCCCGTAGATTTTTAAAAATGTATTGAGCTGGTTTTGGAAACGAGCTCTTCAATTATGGTGGAAAAGAAGTTTTATTAAATACAAACAAATTTTTTCCCAACGACAATGATAACATTTTATTATATTATTACTGTTATTTTATATGTATTGATACTAATCACGTAAAGTAACATCACATGACTTCACATATATATAAGGAAATAGTTTTTATAAGCGTTTATAACTGTCAACAAAATGTTCCTTCCTTTCTAAATTAGACTATTTAGTTGAAATTTTACTTAGGCCCCTCTACCTTTTCCTCTTTTGTGTAATAATCTTAATTGTGTTTTCCTGGCAATTTAGATAAACTCTGAATTTTATAGGAAGCCCCATTTTCGACCCTCTAACATTTATTGAAAGTCACTAAAAATTGGCACTCTATAAATAAGTCTTATTTGATTTATTATTTATGACAGTGTGGAAACACAAGTTTTAAATTTTCAAATTACTGGCTTCCTGTAATCCAGGCATGTACAACTGTTTACCAGCCAAGGGCCGCAAACATTCTTGGGGGATTTCCCCTGGGACATAAGGGAAATTTATAGGACCTAATGCCAAGATCTAATAGAAACAAAAGCCTAATTTGTCGTTTATTTCTGCAATTTGAAGTGTTTCAATTTGATCTGGTGGGCCACAAAGAACAAACTCAAGGGCCGCAAATGACCCACTAAGTGGACATCCATGTGGTCTAGTTAATTATACGAAAGAATAAGAGTAGCTCATTAAATAAAAGTGGCATGCACACTAATCTACTTTTGTGTTTTAAATATAATTTCTGAAACTAGTACAGCTAGATTACAGTTAGATTTGGACAAAGTTTCACAAACTCAAGGAATTATATTAGTAACCTGATCTATATTTGAGTTTTATTTAAAAATTAGTTATGATCTTTTAATAAGTCCATGAATATTTAAATCGAGAAAATGTGTTGGTGGAAGGACAAGAGTGGTACATGACTCGACCCAAAACAAAATCTCAAATTTGGAGTAAACATTAGGAGTGTGCCAAGTCCATTTTTTAAATTCAAAGCGAACTTGAAAAAATATTATATTGTGATTATTTATATAACTTTGTGCGCTAAAATTACTTGGAATTGATTTATTGAACAATTGTTAGTAATATTTAATTTTTTTCTGAGCAATCAGGCTAGTTTCATGATTTACAATTAAAGTATTGCAGATTTTTTCATATGATTACCAATTTGTAATTTATATAACATTCCAGGATGGAGATAACTGACCCTGGAGTATTTTAACTGGCAATATTTCTATTGGCAGAGCTTTGTAGTTGTCAAAGCTAAGTCGACGTTTCGAAGCTTCACAAACCCAGAGTAAATATCACTATTATCCAAGATTCAAAAGTTTGCTCATTTGAATGAAATATAAAACACAGCAGGTGTTAGTTGAGCACTCACCTTGCGCCTGTCTCTGCCCCTGCTTCCGTAACCTCCGTCCCGAGGTCCACGACGGGGGGGCCTGTCCTCTCTGACAGAGTCACGGTCATGGTCAGCCAAGAAGTTGTAAACAGGATCTGGAGGTGGCCCATTACCCTGAAACAACACTCTGTACTAACAAGGTGGCACTGAAACAACACTCTGTACTAACAAGGTGGCACTGAAACAACACTCTGTACTAACAAGGTGGCACTGAAACAGCACTCTGTACTAACAAGGTGGCACTGAAACAGCACTCTGTACTAACAAGGTGGCACTGAAACAGCACTCTGTACTAACAAGGTGGCACTGAAACAGCACTCTGTACTAACAAGGTGGCACTGAAACAGCACTCTGTACTAACAAGGTGGCACTGAAACAGCACTCTGTACTAACAAGGTGGCACTGAAACAGCACTCTGTACTAACAAGGTGGCACTGAAACAGCACTCTGTACTAACAAGGTGGCACTGAAACAGCACTCTGTACTAACAAGGTGGCACTGAAACAGCACTCTGTACTAACAAGGTGGCACTGAAACAGCACTCTGTACTAACAAGGTGGCACTGAAACAGCACTCTGTACTAACAAGGTGGCACTGAAACAGCACTCTGTACTAACAAGGTGGCACTGAAACAGCACTCTGTACCAACAAGGTGGCACTGGAACAACACTCAGTACTAACAAGGTGGCACTGAAACAACACTCTGTACTAACAAGGTGGCACTGAAACAGCACTCAGTACTAACAAGGTGGCACTGAAACAACACTCTGTACTAACAAGGTGGCACTGAAACAACACTCTGTACTAACAAGGTGGCACTGAAACAGCACTCTGTACTAACAAGGTGGCACTGAAACAGCACTCTGTACTAACAAGGTGGCACTGAAACAGCACTCTGTACTAACAAGGTGGCACTGAAACAACACTCTGTACTAACAAGGTGGCACTGAAACAGCACTCAGTAGGCCCTACTAAAAGTATAAAAACATGCACTATGTATATTTCCAACAACTTGTAAAAACAAACTAAAAGCTAAACATGTAGTTTTATTATATCAGTAATATACTTTTAATCATTGCTTTCCAAACTTACATGACTTGTGACCTAATTAATTGTGAATACATATTATTTGGTTAACCACCAAGCTTTATTGGTTTTTTCTTATTTTATTCGAAAATGCTTTTGTTTGAAATTACAAACTTTTATTTTTATGTATGAAATAAAGTGCATTGAGCAAAAACAATTGGTAATAAATAAAATGATAAAATATCAAGACAATGGTAGAGCACAAATAAAAGTAAAAACACTAACACATATTTACACACACTTCAATATTTCGATGCTATTATAGCGTCTTCTCTCAGGCAGTAGTAGTAACTAGACTAACTACTATTACTGCCTGAGGAAGACGCTATAATAGCATCGAAATATTGAAGTGTGTGTAAATATGTGTTAGTGTTTTTACTTTTATTAGCGCTCTACCATTTTCCTAAAATCTTTATTTTTATATTTTTTCCAAAGTATTGAGAAACTTAGTAAAATCCATATAAGTTATATCTGTATATACATTATTTAAACATCAAAGTTTAAAACAAATACATTCATCAGCTCAATCGATAACATATCTTCCTGGTTCGATTCCCTGCATGGCTGAAAATTTTATCATCGGTGGAATGTGGGGTTCCCTCTTTCTACAGTGATATTTTAATGACCGGGGGATGAATGTTGTGTTTGTACTAGATTTAAGGGATTATGGTAGAAAGTACCACAAATGAAAAATAATAAAAATATATTTTCACCAAACAATAACATTTTACTTCATAATTAGTTTTTTTTTGTAGGCCTACTGATAATATTTATCAAAAGTGAAAGCTGCAGATAAGATAAATTTACAAATAGAGGTCAATAATGTGTTGAATTGTTTTAGTGACTTTGGTAAACTGAATAAAGACCCTTCCCCGACTTAATCCGACACAAGTTAACGGTTTCAGGAAGAAATAAAACCGCCAACATTCACTTGACAAAGCGTGTTCTATTGAACAAATTAAATAAAATTTTGTCTGAGATCTTCTTGGCCCACCAAGTTTGTGCGTGCAACTTCCTAGCGTGTCACGACCCACAGTTTGAGAACAGTTGTTTGTGTGTGCAACTTCCTAGCGTGTCACGACCCACAGTTTGAGAACAGTTGTTTGTGCGTGCAACTTCCTAGCGTGTCACGACCCACAGTTTGAGAACAGCTGTTTTATGTGGTCCTAGTTATATTAGGTTTTATCACGAGAAAATGTGATATTAAATAAATATAAACATGTATTAGGAGGAAAAAAAAAGTCTATTTATGTGAGGAGATAAAGTGTAGACTTACCTCCCCGAATGTGTAAGTTTTGGCGACTGATTTCCTCGATTTAGGACTTGTACCGGTACTTATATTTGCAGTTTGTTCTATAAGTCTTCCTTCTCTTGGAGTTTGTGAATGCGGAGTTGTTCGGTTATACGATGAGGAGTCCGATGGGGCTTGTCCACTTTGTTGTGAACGTCTAAGATCTGACGAATAAGATGAACGTTCATTCGTCCAATCTTCAATCAAAGCTTTCGGCTGAACTAAAGCATTCAGTTTTGCTGCATTCTGCTTGTCTGCCTCCACTTCCTAGAGTAAAATAAAACTTTAAATTTCATGTCAGATACATATTACGGATATACTGTCTCACCTAAATATGCATTTTTTACCCGCAGTAAACTAAACTGCCGATGACGGGGTGATTGAAGTTCAAATATAGGTTGCGTGTATCGAGGTATTTTCTAAAATTGTATTCCACTCTAACTCCATGCACACGCGGCTACACTTGCTTTAAATTTGACCTTTCTAATCCCTAAAACCATTAGCGTAATTATTACATCAGCGTATAACCCTAAAGTGTAGTAAGGCGCAATTTGCTAAAAGAAAATAATATGCATATGAATGTAAACACGACTAAATAACATCCTCATTTTAGACACCAACAGTAATACAAAAGTCGCAAAGCAAAAACATTAATAAAACAGTAATAAATTGTACAAACCAAAGCTTCAAAACTCTTTTAACGAAGGAGAATTTAATTTAAAAATATGTTAATAAAGAAAAAGTACCGTAAATTATATTATTACCAAATGCCTCCGTTTTATCTCTTCATTCCTTTTTTTAATTCTTTCGATACGTTCTTCTAAAAGAAGCTCTTCATCTTTGCTACGAGACATTTTATTTGTGATATTTATGGTCAAAAATTATGATAAAATATAAACTCACTCATTCGAGGCTTAATTATTCGAGATTCATGGAAAACAGACGCTCTTTTAGTACCGGAGACATTGTAAACAGAAAGGATCCTATTGGGAGCTTATGCGGAAGTGAAATGACCTTAACTCGGAAGTCATTACCCCAAAGGGCGAGTTCAGAAAGTCTGGATATTCCCTCAAACCAAAGAGATAGAAGTAAAAAGGAATCGGTAATTAGACTGTCCATTTTGGTTTAAAAACCATTAAACACTTTCAATAGGACTAGAGCGATGGAAACCTAATTTGTTATCAATGGCGATTCTAGTGTTAAAATTAGAGCTACGTGAAATGGTGTTAACAATTTTGCGACTTCAAAAAGAAATAATAATACAACATTGAAACTAGGTAGTTTGGACACAAATCTAAAAATATCCAAGTTGATTGATTGGTGATCATATGAAATGTCAAAACCATTATTACATTTTTACAGAATCTTTACGCTGTGGTTGGCACTTAGAAAAATAAAAAAAAAACCTCAGAATATTCAAGAAACCGGTAATATAACTAAATTTTATCATGTCAGCACAAAGCAATGAAATAACATTTTATAGAAAATCCTTGAGTACTTCTCTTGCATGGTGTATGTTGTATGTTTGATGTACTTGAAATGTTTATTGCACAAAACATTTGCTTGAACTACTACAAAGGATGTATTTTACCTAGGCGGGTTTTAGTAGTATTCTGTCATTCAAAAATAACCCTCTAAAGCCACTTCGGTCCCCAACCTCTGTGTTGCATACCATTGCCTTAGTGAACATTATATTAGGACAAGGTAAAATAAAATGGTGATGCATGCTGGTATATGTTGCCATCAATAAGAAATTTCTTTTAGCACTGCCTATTACTACCCATTCGACTGAGATGGTATGGGCATGTAATGAGGTTGTTGGAGTACATAAAATAGTAGAGGAAGCAAGACTGAGATGGTATGGACATGAAATGAGGAGAGAAAAATGAAAGTAAATAAAGCAGGATGAATGTTGGAAGGACAGAGGTAGATGGAGACATTTTACAGAAATGATCTGGCCATAGGCTGTAAACTGTGCATAATGATTTATTTACACTAATCCCTTTTCTTGAACTCTAACGTCTGCTAAGTAATTGAACTTAGCAATCTACAAGACAAAATATCCCCAACTACACCAATAAACCACAATATTATTTCTATATATTACCCCTACCGAATAAACAATGTCTCTTATACTTACCATATTTTATTATTTTCATTCCTCCATTAAGATCACCATAGGTACAAAAACTTATTTGATAAGACAAGACCCTCCCCCCTTGCCTGAAAATATACACCAGTTAAATAAAAAGCTCTGACTAGCATGTGTGATGTGTCGAGGCCGTCACGGTCCTGCCAGTCAGTGTGCCCAGCTCAAGGACAGCCAGAGTACCTGACCAATACTTGGTGATGTGAAAGATGATGTTAGGCAACGTAAAAGTTTCAAGGCTCTTCTCAGATCTTGCGGCCACTTATCCTAGGTAAGGGAGTCCCAAACCGAGTAGAGTTGACTTTCTGACTAAGCAACACCTTGCTTGGCGAAGCAGTTACGCGGGAGCTGCTATGGCGGGTATTAGTATATTCTAAATACATTTTTCAGTTTAAATTTTCAGACGCTCTATTTTTTTCTAAAATTCATATTTCTAAACTACTTTTAGTCACGTTGTAAAAATGACATTTTTGATTGCAATTTGTCTAGACTTAATTAAACTAATGTTTTCATATAACTTTTCTAGTCGCTTTGAGAAAAGAGACATAATGTTAACCATTCCAATGGACTATAAGCCAATTTATATTAATCATTAATATATCTGTTTAGGTTATTTAAACTAAGCGACTAAGATCAGTTTGAATCTTTAACTTGTATTTAATAGCCCATGTCATATGTATTTGGTTTCTTTAGTCAAACACAGGACAAATTTGTATTAATGTCCAGGTCTTGTGTATTTAATTGTTATTTTTTACTGAATACACTCATATTTTCTTTTCTTTAATTCACTTCTTCATTTGTGGTCAATTTCCCGTGTAAAATATAATTACCTTAATTACCTGGTAAGTTTTAAGGTTACTGAACTAGCTCAGGATAAGGACAGATGGCGTACTTTTGTTAAGTGTGGCAATGAACTTTTAATTGGAAAATGAATCAAATTCCGCATCAGAATAATAAAATAATTATATTATTAATACTTTAAGTACAAAATGGCCTGTCACTTTATAAATATAATAGTAATTATAATGTCTTGAAATAATGCATAATTTCTTTGTTTGTAAAATGTTATGTTTGGAAGGAGATACAGGAAGAGGGAAAGAAAAAATTAAAAGGGGACGAACACAACTTGAACACAAGGGTTTTAGAAATATTGTAACTATCTCGCATCAGTTAAACTATCTATATCCAGATGAAACAATTAAAGAGTCCTTTTTACTTTCCGAAGATACCTCAAGGTTTTAAATTTACATTTTAGGCCAAATTACTTTTGTGAAGTTAATTTTTAGGCCAAATGACTTTAGGCCAACTGCCGCATCTCTGTTGCCAGTATGTATGTAAATATATTCCGTAACAAAATGTAACCTCAAGAAATAAAAATAGGTATTATTTATACAATATCAGAGTTTAGAACTGCTCTGAATCAGAAATCGTGATATTGAAGGTGCAACTCTAGCGGGAGAGTCATTATGAACGTCGTGATTCCCATCCATGTTGACGTAGCTGAAGTTACTCCGAGACTTGAATTTTTCAAAACATTTCCTAAATATTTCATAATGCAACGCTCTTCGAGCATACTTGCTCATAATTAATAGCTGTGGGCACCTGGAAAAAAAAATATAATTAATCGGCAACATCTCCATTACATAGCTTGTATTTAGTTTTGCTAATTTTTTTTTTTAATGCAATAGTGATTATTTGATTTGATATATAATTGAGATGAGATCTTCTAATTCTCAAATAAATGAGGATTCAAGATTCGAGAAAATATCAAATTCAAGATTAAAAAAAACAACTTTAGTTTTATTAGCACCGCGTCTTACTACCCGTTCGAGTTATACGCTTATGTACTAATTACACTAATGGATTAGGAATTAGGAAGGTTGAATTTAGAGGAAGTGAACCCGCATTTCCATGGAGGGAGAGTGGAAAACCACCCCTAGTTCACCTGACCGATATTCGAGCCTCGATCTCCCCGTCCTCGGTGGTCTAGCTCAATACGACTGGCGGGTTAGCCAACTACGCCACCAAGGCTGGTTTTTCCCTACAACAACTTAAGAATTAATGCAGTAAAACAAGCCTCGTATGTTTACCATGTTAGTAAGATTCATATTTGAGATTCAGGATTTGTAGGTAAAATAGACTAGTGGAGATATTTTTTTATTATCCACCGAATCTTTACACTTTAAGTTACAAGAAACTTCCTTGTGGAAATATCTAAGGTTTGTTTATATCTAACAGCGGCAACTGTTGACTATTAAATTACACACGTCCCATCAACCACGAATAGGAAACGTGGGCTCAGGATCGCGTTGATTTCATATAAATAAACACGCATGTTAACACGTGATATGTTTTGAGCACGAGAGGATGTTGGACTGAGATGGTAAGGAAATGTAATGAGGATGGAAAAGGAAAGGAACCCTAGGATAATGATGGAGATGAAGGATGTGAGGAAAATATCCCAAGGGAGATCAAGAAAGAGATGAGAAGAGAACAGTAAGTGTGTGAATGGGTAGCGAAGAGTGGAAGCAAGTGAAGGAAGAATAATGGCGGAAGGACAGAGGAAGTTGGAGGCATTTTACTAAAGTGAACCGGCCAGTTGATGATGATGAGCATGAACCATACCTCCAGGTAGAATATTGCACTCTAGTGGAATATACGTTTGTCAGAGAGATGAAGTGAATACCTGATGTTATCAAACATTGCCAATAACTGGTTCATGTCGAACAGAGGGTAGACCATCAACTTGAGACGCTGATCGGCAACGTAACTGAACCTGTCCGAGGTCTCCGCCACTGAGCGCTCCAATAGCTCCTTGCCTGCTACCGACAATATCTTATCCATCCTCTTGTTTATCAATCTGTCCAGAACTTCATGATAAGTATAGCTCGGTGGAGTGTTGTGTGAGTCGAGTTTACTCAACATCTCATAGTACACCCGTAGATAAGACCCGATCCGCCGCATGGGGACATCGACGGAAGATATTGCGTCTATCATGATGAGCTTTTCGATGAGCTCGGGGTAGATTGAGGCAAACATTATACCCAGTTGACCTCCAAAGCTGTGTCCCATCCATGTGAACTTTGTCCACCCAAGATGTGTGACGATGCGGTGGACTGCGTCAATGTAGTCCAGGAAGTCGAGCGGTATTCCCGGTGGGAAATGAGAGGACAGGCCATGCCCTGGTAAGTCGACACACAGGTAGTAGTGTGAGGTTGGTAGCAGTGGGATCAGTCGGTTGAACGAGCCACAGTTGTCCAGGATACCGTGGAGTACGAGAATAGGGACGCTGTTGGGATCATTCCACCCTTTCACTGGACAAGATACAAACAAATATTACTCAATGAACAGTTACAAAACTCTGTTAATTAATTCAACTAATTTTAAATATCCCTCACCTGCAATATGACCCCACGGCACCGGGATGGTGTAATCCACAAAACATTTAGAAGCTTTACAGTTGGCAATCCTGGCTTGAACATATTTCTCTTCCAGATTACTGTCATCGTCGGCAGACTCTGTATGTTCTATTTCTGAATTCATGGTGAGTTTAAAGAAAGAACCTGTGAAAACTTAAAAAGATAATTACCATAGTAAACAACCTTAAAACATTTACCAAAGTGTACAATTTGTTTACAAAGATGTATAGTATTTTTTATCACCGCTTCTTACATTATTATTACTATTATCACCGCGTCTTACTACCCGCAATGGTAGGGTGATTGTGAGATGAAATGGAGGACCTACAGTTTAGCGTAGGATCCGAACCACGGTGGAGGCCTGGCATTCCTCACATTCACAAGTTGTGATTAATACACATCGCGTCTTACAACCGGTTTGGGTTATACGCCTACCTACTAAGTAATAACACTGTATGTGTTAGGGATTAGAAAGGTTTAATTTAAAGGAAGTGCACCTGTATTTGTGAGGAGGGAAAATGGGAAACCAACCCCAATCTCCCCATCTTTGGCAGTCCAGTCTATATTGTGAGAGTACTAGCGCCTTAGACCATGCAGCCACCGAAGTGGGTCCTGTCTCATGTTGTTAGTGTGGAGTCTAGAGATAGGGCTTAAGTCCTTAGCACTTTGTAGAAGTTTACCAAACTTTAACTTTCTAAGTACTAGTCGATATGAACTGCTAAGGACTACCAATCACAGCAACGTAAATGTGTGCGCACACATCAAAATGAAAGCACCAATGGCAAAGAAAAATGATCCATTGCTATGGAAATAAAACATAAAATAAAATTATAGTTTTACGAACAAAGCTATTTCAGAAATATTTTTTTCTGAAAATTTAAAGACCCTGGGAAGCGTAGCATCTCGGAAACAGTTTTCTGAGAAATACCAAGTTCTCAGAAAGAGTGGTGTCATGTTGGTAGATTAATTTTCCCCATTAGTATTCTTTATAGGCTGCACAGATCACACCTGCTTGCGCCTTGATCTTTCAAAGAGGTTAATTGGATGGAGTCTCTGACTTTTCTCATTGGTTTGTATGGTCACATGATTAACGATACAGACTGTGAAGAAGTGATTTCAATTCATAAGAAACATATTGATGTGGAGATTATGAGCTCAGGACTCTGTAGACACTCTGTTAGTACAGAGTCGATATCATGACTGTATAGTGAGTTAAGGGTCCTGGGTTCAATTCCTGGCGTGACTCAAAATTATAGTGAGCTATTGGTGAAATGTTGATTCGTTCACAGATAAATTAATGGCTGGGGGCTGGATGTTGTGTCTGTTCTAGATCTAAGTTAAATTTATAAGTCGTGTGCTGATATAATCAGTCAGTTTAGAAAGTACACGTTAATTAACTAAAATAAATTAAAATGTTAGGTAGTGTGGAGTCTTATTTCTTATGGACCACTGCGCACCTTAAAATTGGGTGCTAGTGAGCGCGAATTTAGTGCACTAATTTTGCAGTTTTTATAGCATAAACATTTTTTAAATAAAATAAATCAAATTTTTCTTCTATAGAAACATAGAGTTTAGCTTTCTGCACGTGCTAATATCAACAGTTTTTGAATATCTACACCCTTGACAGATATCCAAGAACTGTTGAGATTAGCATGTGCAGAAAACTAAACTCTATGTTTCTATAGAAGAAATATATGATTAATTTTGGCCAAAAATTGTTTATGCTGTAAAAACTTCAAAATTACTTCCCTAAACTCACGCTCACTAGCACCCCATCTTAAGTCTCTACACGGAGATTTCGTTATTACCACTAAAATCAAGAGCACCTAAGTTTTCCTAAATGCTGTTTTTGAAACATCCTAAAATTCCCAAATGGCTTATTTAACTATTGGCAGGTAAGAAAGAACTGTCAGTAAAGATATTAAATAAAAAATTTTTACTATTCTGAAAAGTAATCCTTAAGTTTTATCCAATTTGTCTTATTTAAAAATACAAACCTTTCTTTATTCCAGCTAGGCCATAAGATCTTTCTCTATAGTATTATATTATAATCTTTTTTTTTATCACTGCGTCTTACTATCTATTCAGTAGTTCATGTTATACACATTATCTAATCAATTGCTTACTATTACATAGATAATAAACATTGTGCTTATTATAGATACATATTATTATCTTATTACACTTAAATCCCCGTACGCAATTATGTATTTACAACCCACTTTTTGCATAACCATTATATTTAGTAAATTATCATAATGACATAACATACAACGTATCTGTGGCTGATATCACAGATTGTCATCACCACAGATTATATATTACAATCTTATTTGCCATGGCAAAAGAAAAAATGGTTTAAAAACAAAATTTTTGATATGTCATTGATCATTGATCTCTATAATATAATAGATATATATATAGATATATAGTATAGAGATCAATGGATAAAATACATAAAAGATCACTTAATAAATGCGTGACTTTTCTTTGTATTCACACATTACTGTTTTTATGACTTACCTCTTGAGATATCAAGTTTAGCCATTTTATTTATTATTATTTGATAACAACCTTTTTTGTGTCAACAGTTTCTTGCGGAAACAATCAAAAACAAATAGTACGATCGGTGGCTCAGTTGATAATAAATAATCTTTTTATTAATTATTGGTAACACTTCTTTGATACAAAAAAGAAACGGTACTATAATAATTTTAAAAAGTAAACTTGCTAATGAGGAGGCCATTAGGAATTTAAACTTTAACTCAAAGGAAATAAGATATAGAGGTTCAATTTTTAAATAACTACATCATATTCCTATCGGCTAACTTATATTAATTTTATGGACACACAAAGAGTATGGTAACCAACATTTTAACATGTCTAGTTCGCTGATGACTTTAGGGTATGGGTTTCCTTAATTGCTCTAAGCTCTCCCTTCGAACAAATTTGGGTACATTTTCTCTAGATTATACCTTCCTCATTCCAACCCTGGGCTGTATATTTAACAAGACATGATGTAAAAAATTTAGTATTTTTTGTATAACTAATTTCAATCATAAAAATTCATCTCTCATGACACATCAACTATTTTATTTTTCTCCTACAGAGGAGTTGATTTTTTTTAAGGCAGCGGGTTTTACTACCTGCTCCGGTTGTAAGCTTATGTACTAATTATGCTAATGGGTTAATGAGGTTAAACAAAGAGGAAGCACACCTGCATTTGCATGAAGGGAGAGTGAAAAAACATGTTAAGATAAACCACGCTTATTACACCCCTACCGAGATTCAAACCTCAATCTCCCCGTCATTGGTGGTCAAGTCTAACGTGAGAGTATGCGGCCACCGAAGCGAGTAGTTAGGTTTTTGAATTAAGGTTAAGTAAGTTTATTTAAAACTCAAACCACTTGGCCTTAAAATGGACAATGCGGTGTGCCTAGCACTGAAAAAAGTAATCACCTAAAACTCTGGTTTGTTTAAGGCTTCTTAGGGCCTAAATTAGAACAAATAGCTGATAGAATGTAAAATACACCTCCATATTACGGCATAACACAATTGGATATTGCATTTCTGGATAACGGTTAGTCGCAAAGTCCCTCTTTGACAAAATAATAGCACAAGGGCACAGCTTCATCTAAAGGTGCAACACCAATTCCTGTGAATAATCACTTCATTGGCCAATGGTGTTCAATTTTTAAGTGTTAAGAATGTGAAAAATACATTTATTTTGGAATGTTCCAAGCAATCAAATTACTCATTTATTAAGTATTAGGGCTAGTTTCATGGTCGGACTTAGTACACCTCAAGTGCGGTGCTACACTAAATACAGGAGCACATCTACCTAGACCAGGTTAGAATAGTTTTATATGCAAAACTAGCCCATTTCATTCTGGCCTAGATATGTGAGCTCTTGTATTTAATGTTGCACCGCACTTGAGGCATGCTAAGTATGATTGAAATATGCCCTTTTGTCTTCATAATTGATGCAAAGTTCTAGGCACCATTAGAGGATATTTTATTCACTAGCAAATTAAAAATAATATACAAATATTTAATTAAAAGACCTCTATGAGTTTTTTAACAATAAAATAAATACCATGAAGTGTTGATGTAAAACATGCCAATCCTCACATCGTAGCTTCATTACCACTGCAGTTTATTAACAATTCAAATGAATGTAATTAAACTTAAATTGTTTAAATGGCACCATCTAAACATTATGTTAACTCTCGAATAGTGATGTGATGTTAAAATTTTTCAACATATTTAAATGGAACGAATATAAGTCAGATATTCCAATTTTAAAGATTTCCCCTTCAGTTTAATTCATTCTAAGGATGTTAATACTTAGATATTATAATTGAAGCCTTTACAAAAACATCCCCCTTCTCCTGTAATTCAATAATCAGAACTTTTTTACCAGAAAATGTTATCTCAACTCTTGAGGTGGTGCAAATTCTCTTTTGAAACCACATCTAATCCAGTTAGGAATCTGTTCGGATGAGGAGAGGTATTTAAAGAAAACAAATACTTAGTTCCAAATGCATGTATTCTTTGCCTTAAATCAAAATGTCAATGAGGTGTTTTTTATACAATGAAATAGGACATTACCTTATAAAACAATATGAAACAAAAATAAACAGTACAAATAAACCATATGCTTCATCTCTTCTTTTTTTAAATTTGTACTTTTAATAACATTACCAAACTAGAAAACTAAATTTCCAATACAAGAAAAAGTAAACACTTGAGATTTGCGAGGTTGTGTTCAAATAAATAGAAAAGAATTTATAACTAAACATTTGTATAATGAGTTTGATACAAAAGTTGTTACTTATGATAATTATAATACATTGCTTCAACAATTTAAGAAAGAGTCAGAAGAATAATAAAAGTATACCGATGATCTCCATATTTATACAATGATACAAACGGTTGATCTGTACAACATAACATTACATTATAACAGATATTCAAGTTCACCACTACAACATACCTAAATTGTAACCTATTTGACAGGATAAGAATAAGTTAAATCACCTTAAAATTTAAAGAATTGCTTACGTGCGGCAAAATTAACATGCTAATGGCCAAGATTTCCCGTTCGAGGTATAATTGTATACACGGAAGGTATAAAAAAAAGAGGGATGTCATAGTTCATATTCTTTATCTCATTAAGTGTAATCATATGTTTTAATAAACAACTGGATTTATGTGTTATTTTATATCATATAATGAATAGGATGTCAAAGGTGGTCAAATAACTTCAGAAGAATAAAAATGTGTTCGAAATAATATGAATTGTTCATAAATCCGAATGTAAATAAACCACAGAACCGACCAAGAGCGTATAAGTCTTCTGAGTGAAGAGCGTATAAGTCGTCTGAGTGAAGGGCGCAACTCCCGGCATGACACAACGAGTGTCGAGTGGATAAAAAAAAGTGTTTTTAAAATAACATTTAATAAAATGCTCTTCTAGAGGCAACAATCGAGATTAACATTGGAAATAAAATGTTGATCTTTTATAAAAATGTCACTTTCATGTTTCGAGCAAAGCATTACAACTGGGTGCACTCGCCATAATACTGTAGAAGAGATAACGTTTTAATTAATTATAATCTTTTTAACATGGACAGGCTCTTCAATATTCAAATCTTTAAGGATGTTAAAAACTTCCATTTTATGAATCAGATTTTTTGTTGTGCAATTTGACTGAGTGGATTCACCCTACAAGATTGTTGTAAAAACCTAATTAGCAGACTCAACCATTAATTTAACATATTACGTGAACAGGATCAAAATAACTTAATTCATACAAATGTGTGAGAATTAAAACAATTTTTACCCATGTCATGTTTTTTACCATTCAGATTTTGGATTTGTAATTAAAATGAAATTTCTGATTTGAGAAAAGGTGGATTAAATACAATTCTAAACCAGCTTCAGAAATGTAGGCGCAGAGGCAATGTACAATTTTTACTGATACTTTGTTAAAATACATTTCAAAGTAAGCTTCAAATATGTGTTGTTTGATAGACTTTTTTGTTTGATCGTTTAAAGAGTAATAGTCAAAAAGAAAAATGTCACTTATATTTTTATGAAACATATAAAACTCTAGGCTGTTTTCTACAAATAAAACAAAGTGATCAGCTCTTTAAGCTTTTAGAAGAAGCATTTACAAATACAGTTCATTTGATTCTCCAACAATCACAACACATACAAAAGTTTGTTGTAAAATGAGTGTTAATGTTGGTTTCTATTCGACTGTTATCACAAGTACATATTTATAGATGCTACATTATAATGAGACTAAGTCTAGATAACAAAAAGGTATTCTTTCTCTATTGGGTAAAATGTTACATAACTCCAGCCAGAATACAAACTTCAGATTTATCAGCTGATGTGTTTAATAAAACTAACAGCAGCGCTGACATCTGCCACAGAAAAGTGAATCTCAGTACCATGGGTGAACCTGTTAGCATCGTCCACTTCCGAGTCGACTTACAGCAATATTTCACTATGGTAATCAGGGCCGCCTCGAGTATTATTTTGAACCCGGGCGAACTTTGATTTACACGCCCCCTCCTCTTTAACTTGAAAGGAGCACATTACAAGATGGATGAATTTCTTATGTTCATGCCCACTGGTTCAAACAGGGACACAAGTCGTGATAAACGGAAAAGAAAATTAGTACAATATCAATTATATCTGAGTAATGTATGAATTTCTTAAAAAGATTATTAATTGTAGTTTTTCAAGACTAGATAGGTGGCGTGGCACCCCAGGCAGTTGCCCGCCTCCCTTGGGGCGGCCCTGATGATAATTTGTTGTGAAAAAAGTTATATTTTTATTAGACAAAATGAATTATTGATTTGAGAGGGGCTGATCACTATTAAATTATATCTTAAAATGTTATCAAATAAATTTAACTCAAAATTTTTAAGATAGAATTAAAAATTTCAATTGATCACATTTTTTGAGTTTTGTATATAAATTCAAGTGAAGATGAACTACTAATAACTAGTACTGTGGTAATCTCTTTAATATAGATTTATATTTATATCAGAGTAGTAAGAGAGCCGCATGGTCTGTGTTTGTATTCTGGTGGTCGTGTACAAGCAGAGAGAGCGCTATTTTAAGTGCCTTACAGCTAATATAATGTCCATGTTTAGACGGAGTAACAATACTTCATCCAAGTCATCTGATGAAGTTCGTACTACAGTATTAACATTGCGAGATGATTTCATATCATAGAGAAAGAAAAAAAAATAATTAAGGATATCAAAACTAGGAGTGTGCCAGTAGGCGTTTTTCACTTAGAGTCGAGTTTGAATGAAAACATCAAGTTTGAGTTATACTACTATACTAAGCTATATTGCGCTTTAAATATTTAAAGTTTAATTTCTGTAGTAAATCTATTTAGTCCATTCAGCACAAATCTGGACTTTTCAGAATTTTTTTTTTTAATTTTTAACTATACAAATTCAGATTTTTAAACATATTTTATATAATTATTATTGTACAATATTTTTGTTTTAATTAGACGAAAGTAAATATCAAGGGACTCTATTTGATATTAAATAATATCTTAAAATTGAATAACATTAATTTAACTNAAAAAAAAAATCGAGAATTATTTTAGTACTAACATTTTTCGAGTTGAATTCTAATAGCTAATAAAACTTGACTCACTCAAACTTGAATTTTCGAGTACTTGCACTCAAAACTCAAGCGCAAAAAAAAAAATTTTAATAATCTTTATTTACTGTGGCAAAATAGTTCCTACAATATCACTTGCAAATTTGATAAAAATTGATTTTACTAAAGCATCAGCTAAATAATTAAGTAGATTTCTGGGCTAAATATTTGCACGATTGTAAAAAAGTTCACCACATAATATTATCGTCAAGCTTTCAACATTTATTGGTTTTTTTTCTCTCTATATATTAGCAAAGTTTCATAATTGTCGAATCCAGAATTTAGCTTTCGAAGCAAAGTCGAAGTTTCATACCCCTCTAAATAGTATTGTGCTAAGAAAGGAGGCCTTTCTTTTTGATAAGAAAATCGAGCTGTCGGCTACACCTGATGCTATCCGTGACAGCGAAAGGTCAAAGATAATATGAATTTGTTTGTGTGAATTAAAATGTTTTCAAGGCCACTGGACCCCTCTAGATCCAATATCTTCTTTAATTGCCAATCATTTCCAAAGCTTGCCCTAAAGATAACAAAGTGTGTCTCGTCTCAAACTTACTAACACGATAGAATTTCTAAAATTCTGGAGAGTAGTAAAACAAAAATAACTATAAATCTATTTATTACAGTCATTGTTTGATATACAAAAAACAAATTCACAAAGATGAATAAAGTTACACATAATATAATATTATTCAAGAAAACCTGATACAATTCTTTAAAAACAGACAAAAGTGATAACTGGGAGGAAGAAACCTTCAATTTATATATAGTTTGAATTAAAACATTATTTAATCTACTAACAAGACATTTATATCGAAATATTGTTAGTATTGCATCGCTATTTCATCGTATACTTTCCGGTCTCAAAAACCCCACTTAATTTTGCCAACAAATACAAACATAAGTAGAGTGGCCTTATGAAAAATAGTTGTACCACACGTAGAGATGTGAAAAAAGTATCGATACTTTACTAATATCTATATTTTCCTCTCAATACTAGTATCTTTTTGCTCGATACTTTTACTGATATTAGTACTCACACTCCGGTATCGAAAGAAACAAATTTTTTATCTTCCCTCATGTAGGTATTAAATGGTTATTAAAGTGGACTGTGGAGGAAGAACAAATGACACTATTTCTCAATTTTAACTGATTGTCTGCATGACAAGCAAGAAGCAACTCTAGCATTCAGGGCTGTATGCAAGAACTTGACTAAGTGGATGCTTTGTTGACACTAGTGTGGGTTTGTTTGCGTCATTATAGGCTCGGGACCACACGATTGGTCCACTAAGTATTCACTATACGTTCTTGCATACCACCCACAATCTCTTTTAGCTTATCATAATTCATAGCTGTTCTTCCATCTTTATCAATACAACCTGATGCCTGACCAGGCGCAGGTGTCCATTCTTATATTGTTTGTCAATAGTTATATCTTGATAGAGTAGATACAATATAGCTAAAAAAAAAAGGGCACCTCCCAAAAGTTAACTATGGAAGTATTTTAAGAAGATGGATAACAAAAAAGCATCTTAAAAAAAAAGAGCTATGGATACTTTTCTTTCAATACTGGTAGTACAGCATCGATATTTTTCTTCCGATACTTTTAATGAGCACAGTATCGATACCACATCACTAACCACACGTTGACATTTTGGAGTAAATAAATATCAGCTCCAGATTTGATGCGACCATTTATAATACATCGATCGAGCATCAGAATGTTATATTATTTAAAATTATATAAATAAAACAAATTGTAAAGATGCTATAATCCCCAATTTGAAAGGCTTTTTTCTATCTTTTAAATTTCGTTCACATTAATCTTTATCTGCTGTATAAAGTAGAAATAGTAACTGAATTTTAACATTTCTTTCTGATTATATTTATTCAACTAGAAAAGGTAAACTAACACAATATGATTTTTACTTAGAAAAGAAAAACACGTCTCACACTTTACACTGTTACCGCTGGACAAAGAGGTAATGGCTGTCTCTTGAAGAAAATCAACTGCTACCACCCAATCCAGTTTCATTTTATCGAAACCTAGGTCGAAGAATTGTGCGGTAATGATCAATTTTCAAGAGGCAGCCATTACCTCTTTGTCCAGTGGCAATGTGGGAATTGTGTTCTTTTCATTAGAAAAGCCAGATTGTGTTAGTTTTTTTATGTTTCCACCCCCCCTTTCCTGTACATTCTTCCAAATATAATACAATTACTTCATAAAGCGAAAAGAAGTTTTCCTTTTAGATTTCTTGAAACTGAAATTTTCTCGCCTCCTTGAATAAGAATATGAAGAAGAGAGAAAAAAGCTTTATCTAGTTTAAATGTGAATAACATAAATCAATGAGTAGATTGCCTTTCTTTAATAAACACAAAATGGTGGTAAACTACTATTTTTCATCAACGCACTCTATATAAAACAACCTTTACTCATCTCCCTTAAAAATAAAAGAGAGAGGGATTAAACTAGTCGACTACTTTATTATATAAACGAGAGTGAAGTGTACAAGAGACTAAACAAAATCTAGAAGACAAATACCTCCGAAAAGATGCACACATAGTTACCAACAATGCTTTCATTAACAAATGTTGAAATTTATTATCAAAACTACCAAAGTAGGAATACGATAAACCATAATATATATATTTTTTTTAAATACAAAATAAATATCTACTTCTCAGCGACATCACTGTCTGCATTTCAGTCTTGTTCGAATCGTCAACGGTTAAGAGAAATATTGAAAATTTTCATTAGAAAAAAATAATTTTTTCCATAATAATGTTTCAATGGCATTATTTATAAGATTGTATGTAATTTTTATAATATATTTAGAAACAAAGTTGTCTATACATTAATAAGGGCCGGAAAAGAGAAATCAGCCCTCGAGACATATAAATAAGTCACCCCCTTGCCCTAGAAGATGCAACCGAAATGGGCCGGAGACGGTTTATTTATATGGTTTAAAGTCTTTTGATCAACAACTTGACAGATTCAGACTTAATTTCCTCCCCACACAAGATGAAATATACAATTCCCCACATCTTAGAACCGATGTCATCATAGTACATTATTTTTACAAAGCACTTACAGATAATCGTCGACTATTTTTATTTAGGGCTGTGCGAAGTCAACTTTATAAAATTTAATGAAATATTCTTAAAGCCAAATCAAAGTTTGAAGTAACTAATTTTAGATTTTTTTTTTTCAAATTAGAGATGGGAGATTCAAATCCTAGATTCTTGATTCAAGAAATATGAAATTTGTAAAAATCTCTAAAAAGTATCTTGAATACAATTACGAAGACCTTCAGTTCAAATAACAATTTTAAACTAAACATTGAAAGGATAGAAGATTAAAGACCTACAGATTTACCAGAAAACTGTAGACCTCAAAGTTCACAATTAAAACACATATTTATGTAATTATCTGGGTACATCAGTTCCCTTCTTGAGCAGAAGAGAGTAAAACACAGACTGGACTATAGCAGCACGGCTAGATGTAGATGATGTTTTTTTACTCTCGTCTGCTAAAAAAAGGGACTGATGTACCCAGAAAATTATGTGTTTTGTTGTGTTTTAGTTGTGAACTCTGAGGTCTACAGTTTTCTTTTTCAATGTTTAATCTAAAACAACCATTTGGTGTATTTTTACTTTGAATAACAAAGTCAAAAAATGGTAAATCATGTTTTAAAAAAGTTTTTCTTTGTTGTTTATGGTGTAAAAGACATGATAAACAAAATGCCATTTCTCAAGTTTTGAGCAACATTTAAAAAATTAATTTTCTCCTGCTAACTTAAACTCTTTTGAGTTTTTTTTAAAAAAGAGTCGAGGGTTCAAATTTGGATTCGAGTTTTGAAAGAAAATTTAAGGTTCAGATTCGACCCATGTTTATTTTAAATGTATTATATTGAGCGATTTAAATAACTTTAGACATTAAATATCACAAACACAAATAACATCTAGAGCTGATAAATTAAAGTTATCACATAAAATTTAACTATTTTAGATTTTTGCTATTTGAACTCTAATTTGTGTTGAGGGGAAAAAATTTTTTAAAATAGTTTTATTACCAAAGCCTCATAATTGTCAAAGACGGAATCTATTTCCGTTTCCAAATTGGAGCTGACATATACTCAAAAGCAGTCTTTAAAACATCGCACACCCCTGATCATAAACTATAGCACAAATATATTCTATAATGATAAGATCCAAAAGATAGAGTAACCATTTACTTAGCTTCAAGTTAATATAGCAATGAGAAACAGTTTCAATATTCCATGGATTAGAGTATAATAGTCTTAGATTACTCTATTCAAGAAAAGAGTTTTATTAGAAATTGTAAATGATTAAAGAAAGTGTTTTTAACTACACATTTTTTCAAGTAGTGTAATTTTTTTTTACCAATCATTAGTTTGATTTATATAAAGTGTTGACTATATAAAAACGAAACGAGGAATCTCAACGTCACCATGGTAAAGAATTTCATAGCACACTAGACAAAGATAGAAACACATATTTTAATGTATTGCATTTGTTTTAACAATACAAACAATCTGGCCAAAACTGTAGCAAAAAAAAAAGAAAAAGGTCAGTTGATTAAAATTGTAATAAAATATACTTAATGTAGTTTATATGAAATTATTTTTACAATAACAAAATTCCATAAATAAGCCAAGCTGTGTTTTACAAAGGAAATTGGGACGCGACAAAATAATTCATAGTTAACTTATAATCAGTATTTTAAAAACAATTACTGGCTCCTCTAAGGAAAGTGAGTTTATTGCCAGACCAACTCATGGATCATATACAGTCTTATAATCAGACATCACGAGTCAGAAGTTCAGTTCATTGTCCATTTCTGAACAAACTCTTATCAGACTCTTTATAAATAACACTCCTATGTTATGCTATAGTGATAATAGTATTAGAATAATGTCTATTAGCATTGAGCAAATATACCGTTATAATTATCATAATACACATCACAGCAAAGTTAAAACTTGGGAATTCAACATTCGTAGGGAAAAAGTTTGCAAAATGTTGTTTCCATTCCAGAAATACCAACTATTGAATTGGCCTTTGATAGTGCAAAAACACAAAACAAGAGTAATATAAAAAAAATTCAAGAATAAAAAGGTGTTTTACAGTAGAACTTTAGTGAGACAAAAAACATAATATTTGATTGGTTTGCACAAAAACTATCACGGATAAATATTTGCAAAATAAGAGATGCACTGTGAATTTACGTAATACGGTAAGTGAACACATTACATTCCTGAATCGTGGCCAATCCATCACCACCGTTTGATATTCTATAACGAGGTTTCCAACACTTGGCGATGGGATCAAGACTACTTCATGCGAAAGAAAAGTGATCATAAATCAATAATTAATATTTTGATAAAGAGAGAATAAGATGTGGTAAATTGTTGAAGCTACACTGTAATGTGTCACAGTGGCAATGAATGTAGAAACATTTGCTAGAAGAGAAGCAACAAATAAGCATCAGAGAAACCCAAAATTACCGTGAAAGTCTTGTAAAACAGCATCAAGTGGTTGGTGATTAAATAAACGGTGAATGAAGATTGAAGGGCAAGATCTAGATACTTCCCAGGATAAATGATCCACATTAGGCTCCTCCTTCAGTAGACATGGGCATAACACTGCTGGGGCCCTACGTGTGTTGGGACATGGGCCCACAGTTTCCTGGTAGTATATAAGTGTTGCTCTTCCGTCTATGTTTATAAAAATAAAACACTTTAAATTGGACCATCCCTCGTCACTTAAAAGACGGATAGAAACGAAGTGGCCACAATTCTAGGTTTATTTCCAATATCTCTCGATAAAAGAAGGAACTTCAACTTTTGGCCGATAAGACATGATTTTGTATTCATATTCTTGCTAAGATCCCCACAACATTTCTTGCCCCTAAGTTTACTTACATCCACACACAAATACAACCATCTTGTATACAGTTTACTGTGATATAAAAGTAAAAGTGAGCCTGCATGTAGAACAAAATGAAAGTAAATCTCAAACAGAGAAGTAGAAAATCACACGTTCTCTCCGAGTTGGTTATTCTCGCTTCCTCCGCCACAGCTCGCGGGCAAAGTACCTTTACAAACGGTGATAATCAAATACAGTCCCCAGAGTCTCAGTCTGGTCTTCACTTCTGCTTCAAACACTGCCTGCCTGTGTAGATCATTTATCTAAAAACTACCGTTCTATTGCTCAAACACAACAGTGACAGAATTCCCACACATACACACCTTAACTTAATAATACAATGGTCACTCTTAAACGCTAAGGTATGTGGCAGTATTCGAGGGGGGCCCCCCCTTGGGACTGCCACATATCAGATTAATAAACTCCAACACAAAACAAACAAATAGAATAATAAACAGACGTATACAGTTTACACACAAGGCTGAATCACGCTCTCAAGTAGATCAACATAATTTATTCATACATATATATAAAAGAACATTAGTTCAAATAACACCTAGAAATAAAACTTATTAGGTTAAAAAAGAAAAAAAATGAAAAAAAAAATGCACAATTTGTTCATTTTGCTTGCACTTGAAAGTAGGAGTGGAAAGTGTGGAAACGCAGAAAATACTTTACAGGGAACTGAAAATCACCAAAATATGCCATTCTAAGGGAAATTAAATTATATATATATTGAAAAATTTGGGATTCTTTTAGTATAATTATTCTGAGAAAAGTGTAGTTTTATATCTTTGGCCTTAGAATGCGGCTGATTCCTGAGTGGAAATGTGGAAAAAGTATATATATTTTTACTTACGCCCCAGTATTGAAATAAAACATCGGTTGGTTAAGCCCATATTTTGAAAGAAGTTCAGAAATGAGCCCGACAATTAATTTGGTCCAAATTCTATCATAATTAAAAAGTTTTCAGACAAGTACAAAAGCATGATATCCAGATACTAGTCCGGTATCAATACTACAGATCCATGGGTGGGGGGACAACAGTACTGCAGTTCAAAAGGTCGCAAACAAATATGAAACCAAGACATTCATTCGATCGAACGCAAATAGACGGCAACTTGCGCGCAAGTGAAACAGACCAACAATAACTAACCGAGGAAAATATAAAATAATGCAGTTCAAAGTACAAACAAAAATAAAAAAAAAACAAATGGGTAAACTATGAATGTCTTAGGAGCCGGCTTCAATCTAGACCTAGCCCCGAGAAAACTATTTACAGGAATAACAACACTCTCACAAAAAAACTGAGGGCGGATAAAAACACAGAATTTGATCTATATTCAAAACTTTTTAGCAAAATAAAAACAATTAACTTTATAGTAGATATGTTTACCAAAGTTACAAATGCAAAAACAACATAATGAACAAAAGCTAGAAAAGTAAAAATGTACATGTTTGTTAAGTGTGGCAGTAGTGAACAAACGTTGGTCGAATTTGTTCCGGCCGGTGACGCAACTAGACACCTAACATCACGTGTGTTTGGCGACAATGACTCCCGGCCGCTGCTGCTGGAGGGCCGCTACTGTGTGGGGGTGGTGGAACTGCAGAAAGGTGGTGATGGGGGGTTTGTGAGGGCCAGAGGAGCCTCTTGCGCGGGCTCAGGGTGTGTCAGGTGGGTGTGCAGGGGTGCAGGGTCATCCTGGAACAGGTGGTCCCCTTCTAAATGCCTGATGGCCTCCACGATTGTCTCCAAGTTCTGCCGAGAGGTGCTGGGCGGGTACAGACTGCACAAACAATCACCCGATAGACATTAGTTAGAGCTTGTGCACATACTACACCAAATAGATCAAAATTAAGTCTATATTTAACAAGGTTTTACACAGGGATCGTTAAATACTTAATCTTAGAGGGAAGATTGAGTGAGGTCTGTGTATTAGCATGGAAAGAGGATGGGAAAAACAAATCCCAAACTCCTCATTTATGGGGATCATCCAAAATGCGACTCTTGGGTCAGTAAGTTTGGGCAACAGTCGAGTGTTAGGTTAGTTTTACAAAGTTGGTTTTGAATGATAGGAATAGTTTCAAACTCCCTCCTGACAAGTTACGCAGCCTCTTTGTCCAGTGGCAGCAGTGTAAGGTGAATGTGTTCCCATTTTCCCGGAATATTACGAGTGATTTATGGTCGAGACATAATGAGAACAAGAGGTGAAGCAAATCACAAAATTTCAGGCAGAATGGTGAGAAACCGAGTCTAACTATGCAACATTGAGTAGTCCAACTATATTTATTTAATTCTTCTCGTAACTCGAGTACAACTATCTTTATTTAAATGTATAGTCCCGGTAAACAAAAAGTTCAGTTGAGGCAAGTAATGTAATTCACCATTTCTCGAGTTATATAGGGAGATAACTCACCCAACCCTGGGAGTGGCATCGTCAGGAGTGGGCGACGGCAACCGCTCCACCTCCACCTTAGGCTCAGCCTTGATAGCCGCCTCGAGGGCGCTGGGTAGGCGCTGTTCCTGGGGAGGGGGTGTGGGGGGACAGGCAGGAATGGGGACCGGGGAAGGGCAAGGAGACATCATCTCCTCCTCCTCTTCCTCCTGGGCCGTGGCCACCGTTGTGGTCTGCCCCACCGGGGGTACACTGGCGGCAGACACCACCTGCAGCTGTGGGGTGTCCGGGAGGATGGACACAGACACCAAACCACCCGCAGACATGGTGTGTTGTTGCTGGCTCGTGTGTTCAACCACCTGCAACATTTCAGTTCATGACCAACATTAACCCCTGGAGTGCTCGTCATAGCACGTTGCTACAAAGATAGAGCGATGAGCAGGGTTCGCCTACACTTGTGTGTTGTGAGTGCTCGTCATAGCACGTTACTACACAGATAGAGCGATGAGCAGGGTTCGCCTACACTTGTGTGTTGTGAGGTGAGCATGCTCCAGTTAAACAATAAGAAAATAACCAACCCTTTCCCAAATATCTACGTCTGAATTTAAAATAGTTATTGCAACTGATTTCTCTCTCTTTCCTCTCGTGATCTGAAACCATGAAGTCAATGATTAAACCGGTGGTTTTTGTGCCAGACCACTCACCCCTTGCTGGTACTGCAACTTAATCTGCAACTGTTGGGTCATCTCGCGGATCCTCTCGGGATATATCTGAGACTCGAGAGTGCGCACCTGTTCCTCCAAGTGCATGCGCAGCCTGCGCTCACGGTCCAGCTGGATGCGCAGCTCGATCATCTCACGGCTGTGGCTCGACAAAGCGGGAGGTGTGGCCGCGATGATGGTGACCGGCTCCGGGGACATGGTGCCGGTGCCTTCGTCCGAGGACTCGCAAGGGAGGGATGTCATTGATACCACAACACCTGCAGCACACACAACACGTTGTAGCGGGTGACATGAGTACGAGTACGAGTGTTTCAAAGAGCTGTGAATGTTGGGGAGGTACTCACTGTTGGTGTTTTCAATCTTCCTCTTCTTGACGGGCACAGAGTCCTGCTGTCCCTCGTGTTGGTTCACCAGACGCTTCAGGTGACAATTCTGGGACAAGAGACTCGTCTTCTCGCGCTCCAGTTGGTACACATACTCTGCTGTCTGCTGTAAGATGGCCGCCTGCACACACAATTACATGTCAATATTAATACAATGTGTACACCAGCAGGGCCGGATTAATACCTTCTCAAGCACTAAATGCCCTTCACCCCCTATTTTTCTTTATATATATGTATTTATTAAAACAGGAGAAAAAAAATCATAAAATATTTGAAAGAACAATACGTGATGTGGACCAGGAAAACATGCCACATGTCGCAAAAATAATTTGCCTGTTTTTTATTTCTACCAATAGAAAATTTAATTCTGAACATTTAAAAACTATTTCAAACATCAATAACTATTTTTACCAATTTGTGGTGAATGGCAGGCAAAGTTTAAACCGTGGTACCATTATCCTTATTGTAGTCAATTTCAACCCGAATTGCTGAACAAGTTGTTCGAGCGGCATGTGGCACAACTCACAGCTGTTAGCAGTTTATATTAAACAATGACTGGGCTAGAAATCACATCCATGTGAGTTTTTATACATTATTTACTCAGCAACAGCGAAATTAGGATCAGTGACATGTTTCCTTTTCCCCATTTTGAAATAACCCTTTTTTTAAAGGATCTATTGTGGGGGTGTTCCAAGCCCGTTTTGTTTAATTCAAAGCAAACTTGAATCAAATATAATAAATTATGACATATTTTAAAGCTGAATGAATCTAAGCTCAAATTGAAAGAACAACTACCTGCAGCATGACATTGTGTTTGTTGGTATTCTCGAAACTACGCCACCTGCTTGCATTGTTGTACTAGTTCAACTTCAACAACATTATCTGTTCTCATTATTAAAACAATGGCGAGGGCAACAAAACGCAACAAGAACAACAACAAATTGTGGACCATATTAACAAATATCCCAGATACAAATCACATTATTTACGGTTTAACATTGATAGGGAATATTTTCCGTGCCGTATGAAACCATTAAACCAGTTTGGTTTTAGAAATATAAAATTGTATTTTACAGTAAATTTATCTTGCAAAGAAATACACCTTCAACATGTTTGTAATATTTTATTCTGATAAATCAATCTTTTATCACAACCTACAATAATTCCAAAACTTTTTTTCCCCAATATGAATATTGATGTGTGTTGTACATAACAGCTCAGGATGAAAATAACCGACCACAAATTGAGTATTATGACGGTGACCTGGTGGTCTAGGGGTAAGGTGTC
>CABFWB010000664.1:11850-61830 GCA_902151455.1 Timema bartmani | reverse complement strand
GACACTGTAAGGGTCACAGCTAGCCCCCTCCCTTCAGACACTGTCAGGTCACAGCTGGCCCCTCCCCTAAGACACACTCCTGTCAGGGTCACAGCTGAACCCCCTCCTTTCAGACACTGCCAGGTCACAGCTGGCCCCTCCCCTAAGAGACACTCCTGCCAGGGTCACAGCTCGCATACAACCCGAAACGGGCCCCCTTCCCTCCCAGAGACACTCTTGCCAAGGTCACAGCCACTCAGCTGTTCAGACAACCAAAATAACTCTCCCGCTCGTAGCCGGCGGCGCACTCGGATGGCTTGCGTGACTCTTTGTTTAGACAAACGGCGCGGCGGTCGCACAAAAAGATCAGTGGTTGCTTTTTATTCTACTTGTCCATTGTTTGGTGAGTTTAGAGCAAGCAGCATTACATACAACCACAACAGTTTCAAACATGTAAACAACAATTATTGCTATGGGTCCCGACTGTACGACAACCTGTATCAGAAATGTTCAACTTGGATTGATCATTATCAATCGATCTTTTAATCGATTCAAAAATTTCTGATTCACGAACCGATTCTTTTGTTGGTGAATTCAAAAAGATCGAATCAAAACAAACCCATAGGAATACAGAGATAATAAGTGATTTAACGCATGGCATATATTTTTATTACTATTAAAATAAGTAATAACATTTTGAAACCAAAGTTTGCAGCGTTGGGTCACAAATTACTATAATATATTTCATTATTTTACAAATAAGCGCCTAGTTAAGGTTAAAGGTGTCTTGATGGCTGACCAACACTTTCCTGAAATATTAACTACCATTACAATTAATTAAAATTTATTTTAAAGACATTAAATAAAACATACAGGTATCCTAACAAGGAATTGTGTTTTATAATCTGATTACAATAATTGAATGTAGGCTTAATTTACCATGTAATATATCAATTAAAACTTAAAATAGGGTTAAAGCAACTTTTCTCTCTTTACGAATCATTGAATCGATCTTTCCAATATCGATTCAACTAACTCGATTTTCCCCCTACAAGATCCCTCGATCCTCGGTAAGTCGTGTAACGCAGACAGGATACGGGCAGGTGAAAGAACCCCTGCCCTTCAGAGCGCGTCCTCTACGCCACCTCCTCCCCCCTCCCTGCTATCCTGGTCTTGCTCGACCGCTCGTACACACAGGGTTTATACAAGTTGCACCTGACAGGGCGGACCTGACCACACTCAACATGTTACACAACGATGTTGGTAGAACTGTCTGTCAACATGAAATGAGTGCACATTAATGTGAAGAATGGAGAAGACGAAAGTTGACACAAACGAGAGCTTAAGGTTGGATGACGTCACGCGAGCCTCGCCCTATAGGTGGCGCCTTCTTCCGCCGCGAACCAATATTACCACCAGAGTATCGATCCGGCGACCTCCAAGGCCGGGTATTACAGTGGTCAGATGTGACGCATTCAGGGACAGACACTTTACCTCTCAATCAATGTGGACACAAAGCGTATAACCCGAACGGGTAGTAATCGAGATTTCCTCGTAGTAATTATATTTGTAATACAAGCAAACAATAAACAAACTTAACCAAGACGCAATCTGATAATATTGTGAATTTCCCGAGGTCTAGATTAGCAGGTTTTCCATAATTTCTGACCGACCCGCGAGTGTCTACCCCCTGTTCCTTTTCGGGCTATATGCATCACACTCAATGAGTATAGGTGAGGAAGGTAGAATCTATAGTAAACGTATACGCATTTGTCGTGGGACGAGTGGAGAACACTATGTGATGACTGATAAAACTCTCCTGGCCAGCAAGCCAGCGTTCCAATAAATACCCGGTGTCTGTCCGGCGTTCTTATCAAACCTGGCGATAAGGTGAAACCCGGCATGCACGTTATCAACTAATGTAGTTACCCCCAAAAATTGTTAAAACTGTTTATTTTTGCATCGCAAGATGAAAGGCGGTAAAAACAACATTGTATTTCTGTGTTTGTACGGACTTAGTTTGCCATTATCTTGATATTCGTGACTTGAAATTTATGATGAAACTAACGCTATTGTATGTATTTTATTTGTTTTGATGTAACTCAGGGTTACCTTGAACTACCAAAGTAAAGGGAGTTTTAATCAATACTTTTTTCAACTATTTTATTTTCTCTATATACTTTTTTTAAACTCATACATAGCATACATACCATACTAAAAAGTCGCCTTTGTTATAATTTTTTTGTCTTGCTTTTAAAAAATGTTCAGCTATGACACATGCCATCTTTATGAGAAAAATACGAAACTGTCTTAAAAAAAATATCGGGAAAAGCTGTCAGAGCCCTGGACAGAAATCACGCTACTCCCTGTTTAGAAAACATCGTCGCTAACATTCCTGTTGGAGGGTGTGGCCGTGTGGGAAAGAATCAACGCAAAGTGGGTAGCGCACGCAAGCCCTGTCTATTTCTGTCGGAGCAACTAGCGAGCAAGGAGTTACAGACAGCCACATTCCGTAGTCGGGCCGCCAGCAAGGCGACATTCCATTCAATCCCAGCAGCCGCTGTTCCATCGCGCGGACCTCCTCCCCGCTTGTAAACCTACTAGCTCAGCTGATCTCCTGATACTTGCCCGCCTTTAGACACCACACGCGCGCGCTTTAATACGTTTCACATGTGACTTTTTTAGTAAACGATTTCATAGAAATAAAGTACCCGTTAGTTATACGCATATTAACGCTTTCACTAATGTGGTAGGGACGAAAAAAGATTTAATTTATAGGAAGTGAACCCGCAAATACGTGGGAAGCCCTTTATGGAAAACCACCCTCAGTCCATGCAGCCACCTCTCGATACTAAATACAGGATTACCAACCTAAACTCGAATGGAATGGGCATATGAAACTGGCATTGTGTAAAAGATGGAAGCCTTAACTTCAAAACTAAAGCAGTGTTTTATTATAATAATATATTATTATTATTATTATACAACAAGCAGCACAAAAGTTTCATAAAATTAGAATCTAGTAGTTTGAGTAATATTATGAAAATATTAAATTGAGTCATAAATGCTTTCCTATAATCATTACCAAACAAAAGATTCTAGTAGTCTGCCTTAATTACTATAAATTGCAACGTCGCAACTTGATGCAGCATCAGGTATGGGGGGCGAGCGGCGTACGTAAGAGCATGTATAGCTCACGGCGGTTCCAAGGTATTTCTGTCCATTCTCGCGCGCTAACAGCTGAGGCACCGCCTCGCCAGGGGGCAATACTACTACTAGTTGTACTACAAGTACCCACATGACGGGGCTGTACCGTGGGACCAGCGCGGTACAACTCGCGCAGGAAGGAACGAACGAACCACAGCCTCACGATTGTCTGAGCGAGTTTTCGACTCTCAGTTTGCGGCTGTGTGAAGGCCGAAGAACGGGATCCTCACACCCGATGAATGGATCAGCTGTGAAGTGAACCCCGACTAGCTCCCTTCCAAGGTCTGATACTATGTCGCCCCAATCTGCCCCCTACCCCCTTGATACGTTAAAAGCGGATAGGAATCAGTGACGCGGTGTTTGTATGACAACAGCGCTCAGCGGGTGTACTCTAAACCAAATCAGCTGTTCAATCAAAACAATTTTAGTTTGTAACGGAAGGAAAAGCCTCGTCCGTTCAACAAAACTCCCGATGAATTAGAAAAACAGACAGACATGTTTTATCAATCTAGGTCCTTATTGCGCTAGAATAATTGAGTAGAAACCAAGTGGGTGGAGTTGTCCGGCAATAGGAGAACAAACAGGCGAGAAGAAATATACAAATGACATCCTATTTCCAAAGATCCATTCCACGCTCCTATAACAGTTGCCTTTCGTTTCCCGGACATTTGCTCTTAATGATCAACAGAAATATGTGGAAAATGTCAACTGTTAAACTATGTTTACAAGTCTATATATGTATAGAACCATAGAACATAGTTTGGTGTTCATTACAGTAAACAACAAACTCGTGGACTGTTAAACTATGTTTACAAGTCTATATATGTATAGAGCCATAGAACATAGTTTAGTGTTCATTACAGTAAACAAAAAACTTGTATTGTTGAAGATTTAACCTGAGCGCAACATCTAGGCTACCTAGGCAACCCCTTGACCTTTAACAAACGCCCGCAGAGAAATCATATGTCTGACGATCTTCAAAAATACGGCCCGTCACAGATGTCGGTTCATTTGCTGGAGCCATCTTGTCACTACATTATTTACGGCCTTGCCTAAAGCGCCGCTCGTGCGCGCGCATACCGGATGTGACGTCACCCCTCCAAGCTTTCAATAGCCTGACGCCCGATGTAGTATCGTCATGACTCAACAACGTTCGGCCGTCCTGTCCAAACGACCACGTGGCTTCCACGTGTGATGGGGGTCGGCCGGAACATTGGGTGTTGTATCAAGTGAAGGTTAAAGCTTCGACTCTACCTGGATTCGAACTCCAAGGCTAGTAAAATGTCAGATATAAATTGCGAGTATGAAATAAAGCGGGGAGAAAGGGATGTAATCCCGCAGGTCAGAACTGATGAGAATATTCATTAGGGAGTTCCCCGTCTCGGTCCCCTCACAAGTTCTAAGCGAGAAATCGAGGGGAAAACACCTCGCTATAGCTCCACAAGTCACAGGAAACACGAGACTGACTTCTTGATCCACGTGACCACCGGGGCGTGTAGATATATCAATGAAACAGCTGTTTGAAGCAAGCAGGGCAACGTTATTCTTAGTGCGTTCAAAAATAAACCTCCCCCAGTTCCATAGCTCTCTCAGTTCCACAGTAGCTCTCAGTTCCACAGTAGCTCTCAGTTCCACAGTAGCTCTCAGTTCCACAGTAGCTCTCCCAGTTCCACAGTAGCTCTCTCAGTTCCACAGTAGCTCTCCCAGTTCCACAGTAGCTCTCTCAGTTCCACAGTAGCTCTCCCAGTTCCACAGTAGCTCTCTCAGTTCCACAGTAGCTCTCCCAGTTCCACAGTAGCTCTCTCAGTTCCACAGTAGCTCTCCCAGTTCCACAGTAGCTCTCTCAGTTCCACAGTAGCTCTCCCAGTTCCACAGTAGCTCTCTCAGTTCCACAGTAGCTCTCCCAGTTCCACAGTAGCTCTCTCAGTTCCACAGTAGCTCTCCCAGTTCCACAGTAGCTCTCTCAGTTCCACAGTAGCTCTCCCAGTTCCACAGTAGCTCTCTCAGTTCCACAGTAGCTCTCCCAGTTCCACAGTAGCTCTCTCAGTTCCACAGTAGCTCTCCCAGTTCCACAGTAGCTCTCTCAGTTCCACAGTAGCTCTCCCAGTTCCACAGTAGCTCTCAGTTCCACAGTAGCTCTCAGTTCCACAGTAGCTCTCCCAGTTCCATAGCTCTCTCAGTTCCACAGTAGCTCTCAGTTCCACAGTAGCTCTCTCAGTTCCACAGTAGCTCTCAGTTCCACAGTAGCTCTCTCAGTTCCACAGTAGCTCTCCCAGTTCCACAGTAGCTCTCCCAGTTCCACAGTAGCTCTCCCAGTTCCACAGTAGCTCTCCCAGTTCCACAGTAGCTCTCCCAGTTCCACAGTAGCTCTCCCAGTTCCACAGTAGCTCTCCCAGTTCCACAGTAGCTCTCCCAGTTCCACAGTAGCTCTCCCAGTTCCACAGTAGCTCTCCCAGTTCCACAGTAGCTCTCCCAGTTCCACAGTAGCTCTCCCAGTTCCACAGTAGCTCTCCCAGTTCCACAGTAGCTCTCCCAGTTCCACAGTAGCTCTCCCAGTTCCACAGTAGCTCTCCCAGTTCCACAGTAGCTCTCCCAGTTCCACAGTAGCTCTCCCAGTTCCACAGTAGCTCTCCCAGTTCCACAGTAGCTCTCCCAGTTCCACAGTAGCTCTCCCAGTTCCACAGTAGCTCTCCCAGTTCCACAGTAGCTCTCCCAGTTCCACAGTAGCTCTCCCAGTTCCACAGTAGCTCTCCCAGTTCCACAGTAGCTCTCCCAGTTCCACAGTAGCTCTCCCAGTTCCACAGTAGCTCTCCCAGTTCCACAGTAGCTCTCCCAGTTCCACAGTAGCTCTCCCAGTTCCACAGTAGCTCTCCCAGTTCCACAGTAGCTCTCCCAGTTCCACAGTAGCTTTCCCAGTTCCACAGTAGCTCTCCCAGTTCCACAGTAGCTCCCCCAGTTACACAGTAGCTCCCCCAGTTACACAGTAGCTCTCAGTTCCACAGTAGCCACGAGGGACCAGTACGAATACAGACAGACTCTCGCCACGAAACAAGGCCAGAGAAGCCTCTCTTGTTCATTCATGGCGGGCGAAGGACGAACCACTCTGGCTAGACAATACTAGACTGACGCCTTTGAGCCGCGAGCCTATCGATGCGCAGGAAACTTACATTACATTATAGCCATTGATTTTAGTGAACTCCGAACGTTCAGTATTCTGCACTATACAAACCCACTTGTCATTCCAAACACCGTGCAGGGACTCAAACCCGGCCCCCAGACGTGGATATAATGCTGCGAAAAAGCCGAGAGCAACAGCCGCGCATGGCACTGAGGAAAATACTTCATTACACCCGACAGGGTATCGAACAAGGAACTCGGGGTCACCGACTAAACGAGCTGAACACTCAGACCACGAGGCTGGTATTACGTTAACATAACATTTAAAACAGTTGGTAAAAAAGTGAGCATTATAAGGGATATAATGTAAGGATTGCCAGTTGAGATATGTGAGGATTGCCAGTTGAGATATATGAGGATTGCCAGTTGAGATATAATGTGAGGATTGCCAGTTGAGATATATGAGGATTGCCAGTTGAGATATATGAGGATTGCCAGTTGAGATATATGAGGATTGCCAGTTGAGATATGTGAGGATTGCCAGTTGAGATATAATGTGAGGATTGCCAGTTGTGATATATGAGGATTGCCAGTTGAGATATATGAGGATTGCCAGTTGAGATATATGAGGATTGCCAGTTGAGATATGTGAGGATTGCCAGTTGAGATATAATGTGAGGATTGCCAGTTGTGATATATGAGGATTGCCAGTTGAGATATATGAGGATTGCCAGTTGAGATATATGAGGATTGCCAGTTGAGATATGTGAGGATTGCCAGTTGAGATATAATGTGAGGATTGCCAGTTGTGATATATGAGGATTGCCAGTTGAGATATATGAGGATTGCCAGTTGAGATATATGAGGATTGCCAGTTGAGATATGTGAGGATTGCCAGTTGAGATATAATGTGAGGATTGCCAGTTGTGATATATGAGGATTGCCAGTTGAGATATATGAGGATTGCCAGTTGAGATATATGAGGATTGCCAGTTGAGATATGTGAGGATTGCCAGTTGAGATATAATGTGAGGATTGCCAGTTGTGATATATGAGGATTGCCAGTTGAGATATATGAGGATTGCCAGTTGAGATATATGAGGATTGCCAGTTGAGATATGTGAGGATTGCCAGTTGAGATATAATGTGAGGATTGCCAGTTGTGATATATGAGGATTGCCAGTTGAGATATATGAGGATTGCCAGTTGAGATATATGAGGATTGCCAGTTGAGATATGTGAGGATTGCCAGTTGAGATATAATGTGAGGATTGCCAGTTGTGATATATGAGGATTGCCAGTTGAGATATATGAGGATTGCCAGTTGAGATATATGAGGATTGCCAGTTGAGATATGTGAGGATTGCCAGTTGAGATATAATGTGAGGATTGCCAGTTGTGATATATGAGGATTGCCAGTTGAGATATATGAGGATTGCCAGTTGAGATATATGAGGATTGCCAGTTGAGATATGTGAGGATTGCCAGTTGAGATATAATGTGAGGATTGCCAGTTGTGATATATGAGGATTGCCAGTTGAGATATATGAGGATTGCCAGTTGAGATATATGAGGATTGCCAGTTGAGATATGTGAGGATTGCCAGTTGAGATATAATGTGAGGATTGCCAGTTGTGATATATGAGGATTGCCAGTTGAGATATATGAGGATTGCCAGTTGAGATATATGAGGATTGCCAGTTGAGATATGTGAGGATTGCCAGTTGAGATATAATGTGAGGATTGCCAGTTGTGATATATGAGGATTGCCAGTTGAGATATATGAGGATTGCCAGTTGAGATATATGAGGATTGCCAGTTGAGATATGTGAGGATTGCCAGTTGAGATATAATGTGAGGATTGCCAGTTGTGATATATGAGGATTGCCAGTTGAGATATATGAGGATTGCCAGTTGAGATATATGAGGATTGCCAGTTGAGATATGTGAGGATTGCCAGTTGAGATATAATGTGAGGATTGCCAGTTGTGATATATGAGGATTGCCAGTTGAGATATATGAGGATTGCCAGTTGAGATATATGAGGATTGCCAGTTGAGATATGTGAGGATTGCCAGTTGAGATATAATGTGAGGATTGCCAGTTGTGATATATGAGGATTGCCAGTTGAGATATATGAGGATTGCCAGTTGAGATATATGAGGATTGCCAGTTGAGATATGTGAGGATTGCCAGTTGAGATATAATGTGAGGATTGCCAGTTGTGATATATGAGGATTGCCAGTTGAGATATATGAGGATTGCCAGTTGAGATATATGAGGATTGCCAGTTGAGATATGTGAGGATTGCCAGTTGAGATATAATGTGAGGATTGCCAGTTGTGATATATGAGGATTGCCAGTTGAGATATATGAGGATTGCCAGTTGAGATATATGAGGATTGCCAGTTGAGATATGTGAGGATTGCCAGTTGAGATATAATGTGAGGATTGCCAGTTGTGATATATGAGGATTGCCAGTTGAGATATATGAGGATTGCCAGTTGAGATATATGAGGATTGCCAGTTGAGATATGTGAGGATTGCCAGTTGAGATATAATGTGAGGATTGCCAGTTGTGATATATGAGGATTGCCNATATATATATATATATATATATATATATATATATATAGTTTCCGAATTATTGCTAGGAGCGGAGGAGACACAAAAGATAACATAAATCGTGTTGCCAGCCTAGACGAGATTTCCAAGCAATGGATGGTCCTTCTAGCAAGTAAATCTAAGGTGGAATTAAATATATATTACAGTATTGTTAATATCTATCAAAAGTGACAGTTGCAGTTACAGATCACACGACTTTACTTATGAACACGTGAAAGTAGATCGAGTATATTTTTCTGTCCGTTTGTTTGGGGTCTAGAGTTCAAAATGAACTACAACCATAGAAGAAAGACACTTACAGTAGCCCCATGGCTTCTTTGGTGCTGACTGACAGCTTTGAAAAGTTACCAGACCAAATTATGTATCCCTACACCGAACCATATGATCTGCAAAAACATGTGTTTAAAAGCTGTCACTTCTGACAGTCAACATTTAGGTATATACCTAAATGTTGACTGTCAGAAGTCAGCTGTGAGCTGTCAGTCAGCACCAAAGAAGCCGTGGAGCTACTGTAGCTCCTGCCATGAGTTTGGGTCGAACCACCAGACAACAATGTCCCAATGGAAGGGTGTAAGTGAAGTGAAGTGAAGTGAATCACTCCGACCAGTTGTCTGTCTGTCACAAAGTCCACTTGGATTATGTAACCAACAGGAGTAGCAATCAGCAGCATTCCAGAGAGCCCCAGTCAACCTCAAACAGCAGTGTTGCCAACACGTACTATCAAATCAAACCAGCGTCTTCTCACGAGCAATCAAAAAGTTTTTGGGGGTCAAAGTTTAGGCTACAACAGGGAGTCAAACAGAAATATTTATCACTTCTTTTAATATTTTATTTAATAGTCATACTACTGTTATAAAATTAGTAATTATAAACATAAAAATTACGGAAAAATAAAAGTTATATTTATATAAAAAATACAAAAATTCTAAAGAAAAGGGAAAATAAGAGTATTTCAAAATAATTATAAAAATTTAAAACCTTTATGAACCTAAAAACACGTAACGATTCCAATTCCGGTTCTTAGGCAATTTATTTCCAGGGTTCCGGTTCGACACCCTGTGCTACAGAATATCGCAGTTTGCCGGAACACGATGTCCTCATTAGATAAAGTTCACCAGAGTTCAAGGTCAAAGATAGGCATAGTACAAAGTGCCAACTGCTAAACTTTGTTGATAGCAATAAAAAAACTCAACTATTTGATGTTCCTTGAGCCTTCGAAAAAAAAAATGTTCGGGATCCCAAAATTAAATATCTTCACACACAATTTTACAATCGTGTGTTTCGCCTTAAGCTACCCGTAACCGTTACGGCCATTCGCTAATTTACACTTCAAGGATAGCTTAGCCAAAGGATATATTTGTTATAAGCTGTCTCTTCAAGACGGGATGTGTTATCTGGCTGGATCTACTTTCAGATCATGTTGATAGAGGTTATCAACGTGAAACGGCGCCAACGAGCGCGCCACTGGATCAGCTGGTTGTTTGCCAGATAACAGGTGTCGTGTCGTGCCGATATCGTCCTCCATACTAGTTTTTTATCGGGTACTGTCACTTTAAATGCACCTAGACTCACATGTCAAGATGAGAGCAGCTGTCACTGTGAAATCCCCTCCACCTTCCTGGGTAGTAACGGATTGCGTCATACGTTGTTAATTATTTTAAAGTTTGTCACCTTCAAAAGAGGAAACACCGCTTGTAAAGAACATCAAATCAACTAGGCCTAATTAAATGTTATGGCTGTCGAAGCCTCGACAAATTAATGATTACCAACACATCTTTCAGCGTGTTGACTGGGTTACCCATTATTCCAGGTGGTTGTGTCATGTGCTTCTATTTGCGGGCGCCGGGCGCGCCTCTATCGATCTACTTACTGATGGGGAGATTTTGCGAACCGCGGGTAGTACGTTACAATTACTACCAGCCCTGTTAACGACAGAACAGAGTGTTTCAAGGGCGACATGTCCCAGTCCAGACTACTACCAGCCCTGTCAACGACAGAACAGAGTGTTTCAAGGGCAACATGTCCCAGTCCAGACTACTACCAGCCCTGTCAACGACAGAACAGAGTGTTTCAAGGGCAACATGTCCCAGAACAGACTACTACCAGCCCTGTCAACGACAGAACAGAGTGTTTCAAGGGCGACATGTCCCAGTCCAAAGCTAATTAAAGCACCTCTCACAGCAGAGGGCCGTGTAATTGGCCACAGTGCGAGCTCAGCAAGCAGAGAGCGGGGCGAGAGTTCTATTCGCGTCTATCACGGTCGCCACCTTTACTCAAATAAAATAACCTTTTTTTTCCTTCGGCAGCGAAAAATAATGTCTGCTCTGATTTTTATTTTTAAACATTGACTGCCATCAGACGATATTAGGAGTTTTTATAATGATCATTGAGTGTGTGTGTAATAAATATTTGTAAAAATGTATTTTTTTTGTCAGTATATAAAGTGAAAGTGAACTAAATTATTCTATTTGATTAAATAAAAGCGTACAACCCAGATGGGCAGTAAGACGCGAAGAAAAACAAATCGAGCATTTTTAGGTTGTCTGTCTCGTAAGGTGAGAATTTAGGAACACGAGAAAGGATCGAGTGTTTTGGCGGGTTTTTCTTATTATCAAAACTTTCTTTGGTCCAAATATTTCTCCAGTAGAAACCTAGAGTTTAATTTTCTTCACACGGTGATATCAACAGTTGTTGAATATCTGTCATGGGCATAGCGGCATTAGATGACAAACTTTTTAAATGTAGATAAAAATCTGTCATTAAATTCCAGGACACCCTCGACAGATATTCAACAACTGTTGATATCACCGTGTGAAGAAAATAAAACTCTTGTATTTTTACCGGAGGAATATTTGAGCCAACCCAGTTTCAGCTTCTTACGTCATCAGGAGGGTGAACCAACTCTCAACTTATACCGCCATTCTTGTCACAATCTCACGCCCCCCCTGACAACCTTGACTGTGTTCAGTAACCCGCCGCAGCGTGGGAAGAGGGCGGGGGGGAGACAATTATTTCAGGTTAAATATAGCTTGATGGTGTTTACCAAACATTTTAAATGTCGGTCTGTTTCCATAACTAGCTCCTGAGTAGAGAAAGTGCTCTGAGGTTCACATGCATCTTGGACAAATTTGAAAATAGGCGTAGATAGATTGGGCACCACGATTTCCCTCCCAAGATGGACTGGGCACTGCTAACCTAACCTAACCTAACCTAACCTTGTTCCCCCTCTCACCAATAATGAAGATAACTGTTGTCTGCTGACGATTTATCGTATTTATTTCCAAAGCATTCGAGTCCACCACCGCCCTTGAAACTATTATTGTAATATTATGTGGCCCTGTTTCCCCGCAAGGCGTGGCAGGCGGGTTGACCTTTGACCGGCCAGTGAAAGTGTTGAGCAGACGCTTTCATTGATCGGGGCCATGACACTCCAGGGTGGCTGTCGCCCCGGCAACCCTCTTGGCTGTCGTCATGGTTACCAACCAGCCACGCCCAAACACACACTGGAGTGCACAGTGGCACGTCAAACGGCTAGACTCGAGTCAATAGCTGTCTGTAGTTACAAGGAGCTATTGTACTATCATACCTATAAGTTACTGACAAGGAGCTATTGTACTATCTTACCTATAAGTTACTGACCAAGGAGCTATTGTACTATCATACCTATAAGTTGCTGACCAAGGAGCTATTGTACTATCTTACATATAAGTTACTGACCAAGGAGCTATTGTACTATCTTACATATAAGTTACTGACCAAGGAGCTATTGTACTATCATACCTATAAGTTACTGACCAAGGAGCTATTGTACTATCATACCTATAAGTTACTGACCAAGGAGCTACTGTACTATCATACCTATAAGTTACTGACCAAGGAGCTATTGTACTATCATACCTATGTCTGGCTTGTTGGTCGCTTCTGGCACCAGGGTTTGGGGGGGGGAGGGAGAGCCACTACCGAGCTTCAGTCAAGTCTGCCAGGTCTATCCTTAACATTCATCCTCCTTATACTGTCCCTAGATCACGACTAACCAGGGTCTCAGCGTCATCATTCAAGAGGCTAACAATTAGGAAGAAAAAAAAGGATTTTGAGGGACATGTCCCCAAAGGGTGTCTGAAAGCCCCCCCTCCAACATTTTTTGAAAATCGGTTGCCTTTAGAAGATATATTTTTAATCTTGACTTATACGAGAATATTGTTGAAGGGAGGAGAAATAAATCTAGCTGGGCGTACATTTGTAATCCCGGGGGGGAGGGGGGGTCAATGGCCCCCCTCCGCACAGGTCATGTGACCAGCGGCAAATGAGTGGATCCCAGGGGAAGGGGACGAATGCAAAGGTAAACCTTTTGGACAGTACACCCGGCAGAGATTCGAACTCCAATCTCCCGGTCATCGGCCACCGAAGCAGACAGTGTCCCCGGCCAGACGGAGGCAATCAATGACTGGGCCGGAGCGCGGGAACAGACCCCGGTCGATACCACAACCGGACCGTCGTCATGGCAACCGTCGAGGGGGGAGGAGGGAATCGATGCTCTCCTACACCGGCTGACGGGACACATCATCATCATCATCATCATGAGCCCTCGGTGAACGAGAGCTGTATACTACAAGTTACGAGAGCCATGCGGCCGACCTTCCGGCCAGACCCTCACATCCAGGAACCAGCAACGAGAGTTACATCCATTACTGTTTCCAGTCTGGGTCAGTTTATTATTCGAGCCATAAATTTCCCAATAGGCCTATCATAGCTTCATACGGCTCGTGAGGGTAAACCCACATTTCACCAATGATACGATTTTCGACCATGTCGGGAATCGAACCCGGGACCCTTAGTTCAGTAGACAGACACGCTACCTACCGACTGGGCTAAGGTGTCGGATCAGGAGCCTTTCTATCTATATTTTAAAATAATTCCAGACTGATTGCATAGTTACAATTTCGATAGAATTACTGTAATAGGAAATGGATGTGAGGCATGAGTTTGGCACACAAGAGCAAGCAAGGGGAAGAACTGTAGGAACGGGTGCTGAAGAAGTGCCACATGAAAGGGAGGATGAGTGGATCGAGTGACCAAGCTAATATAATATGAAGGTAGAGTGTGTGGGTCAAAAGGAAGGGGTAGACCATGTAAGAAACATTAATAGTTTTAGTAATAAAAGAGCATGTATGGAATGGTGTATGGATGTTGTTGAAGAGAAGGTAGTATGCAAGGATTAGGAAGTGTGGAGGAAGTTAGTGAGGATGGATTAAGTACGGAGTTGTGTTTTTTTTAGCTATAAACACAGTTTCTTGCCTACCCATTAAGAGAACGGCGTCACTAAGTATGTATGGGCTATGAAATAAATAACCAAGGATTTTAATATGATGATATATAATTTATATTAAACGTACTCAAGTTGTCATGAAGAGAGAGAGAGAGAGATTATTGTGGAAAATAGCACCCTTATCAGGATTCGAGCCCCCACCTTCCTGTCACCGGCAAACCACACTAGATGAGCTTGACATTTGGTCCGCGTATCCACCGGTGGTAGATTGTTTTAAAATAAACGTTGATTGGTTAGTTAATTATAAATCACTCAATTGAAAGACCCTCCCCTCGACCCCAAAGGGGGATATACACTTCCAGATTGTACTTCCTACCATACTCGTTGCTCCGATAGTTCAGCACTATTGTGGATATTATCTGCGCCAGGCTCGAGGAGAATATAAAAGATAAAGTGGACAGATCGGGTGGCTCATCGAGAAGTTCCACCATACCGCAGGTGAAAGGCTGGGAAGAAAATATATCTTATTAAGTGACGTCATAGAAGGCAGGGGAGAAGGAAGACCACGAATGAAACTGAAGGATGGCCTCAAACAAAGTTTCAGGAGATAAACAAGGAAGATGTTAATAGAAAATGCCGGAGGACACAATTTGGACAAGTACAACGGATCTGTCGAAAGACAGAACATATAATACAAACTTAATGATACTCTGGCCGTCTAACACAATATCCTTCTGTAAAACAGTCTCCGATGTTCTCATTTAAATTATTATTATTATTTTCCAAAACATCACATTTCAAGGTTCAGATACAACGAAGGTCAACTCAAGCACCATAGGCCGGGGTTTGAACCAGGGTGAGTGCACACTAAGGAGGGAAATTAGAGGCAGGACGCGATGATAGTTGACACATCCCAACTATTCCTGAAGCTCGAATGTAGCTCAGCTCAGCCTCCCTTCACATCTAGCACAATAGATACATTTAATAAATGACGGGGCTGATAACATTTATTAACAGTTATAAGTTTACATAACAGGTAATTGTTTAGTCGAGTTGATAAACTGATAAACTGATAAAGACACTCTAAACGGTATTTTACGTAGATAAATTGTATTCACGTACTTGGCCTGATTTTTAAAGACAGAGATGACACTTCCGGGATAGTCTCAGATATCGGATCTTCAGTCCATTGAACTAGTATATTACAGCTGATTTATCTGATAAAGAAGGTAAGGTATCCCCCCCTTTTCAGGTAACCCTGATGAAACTTAAGTAGCCCCATGGCTTCTTTGGTGCTGACTGACAGCTCACAGCTAACTTCTAACAGTCAACATTTAGGTATATACCTAAATTGTAACTGTCAGAAGTGACAGCTGCTAAACACATGTTTTTGCAGATCATATGGATCGGCGTAGGGATACATAATTTGGTCTGGTAACTTTTCAGAGCTGTCAGTCAGCACCAAAGAAGCCACGGGGCTACTGTAGTCCACTTCACTGTGCGACATGTTTCAGGAATACGCTGTCCAAAGTTTTTACCATGATCCAGAACTAAGCGACAAGATTTGTGAGTTATACCGGGTTAATCAATCACCCGACTGCTATTGAAAACCGACTCACCAGCAACCTTTATTAGTTGTGTGTTAATCAATCACCCGACTGCTATTTAAAACCGACTCACCAGCAACCTTTATTAGTTGTGTGTTAATCAATCACCCGACTGCTATTTAAAACCGACTCACCAGCAACCTTTATTAGTTGTGTGTTATTCAATCACCCGACTGCTATTTAAAACCGACTCACCAGCAACTTTTATTAGTTTTGTGTTAATCAATCACCCGACTGCTATTTAAAACCGACTCACCAGCAACCTTTATTAGTTGTGTGTTATTCAATTCCCCGACTGCTATTGAAAACCGACTCACCAGCAACTCTTTATTAGTTGTGTGTTAATCAATCACCCGACTGCTATTTAAAACCGACTCACCAGCAACCTTTATTAGTTGTGTGTTAATCAATCACCCGACTGCTATTGAAAACCGACTCGGCAGCAACCTTTATTAGTTGTGTTTTTTTTTTTAAATCGAAATAATAAAGTTATTGTGTTTCTTTTCCCTGAGCGTGAAATCATCTTAACGATTGTATCGAAGATATTTTCGAGAGGGTCGATATTCACGTGCCTCGTCTTTCGTTATAGAATCAAGAAGTCGTCTAGCACAGCGTTTTTTCAAAATGGGCTCCACCACAGCTGTCTCAAGACTCCGCGAGGCCATTTTAGAATATTGTTTATTTTTGTTTTTCACAATATAAACTAACAGAAGTAATTAGAATTGCCAATGTTTACAAATCTGAATAAAAGACAGTTACCAAAGACGCAGCCAGAGCATGTAATGTTTTACGTCTGATTTATACATTTATGCTTGTAAAATTTAACTGTCGTTATTGGATGTTCTTTAAATATTAGTGTAAAAATAGGTGTGACCTCGGACGTACTGTATATAGGCGGATCAGGCAACAATATTTGCAATGTTGCCCACAGTCTGAAGAGTTATTGACTTAGAACAACTATGATGGGTTTCAAGATGTTGCCCAATGTTGCCCACAGTCTGAAGAGTTATTGACTTAGAACAACGATGATGGGTTTCAAGATGTTGCGGCGAGTAGTATGAATGAACTTGGAATTTTATCACCACTATCAGCTCGTGTTTAACAACCCGTCTTACTACCCATTAAGGTTTTTATGGGTACATACTTATTACTATAATGTTAAGGACGAGTACGGCTGAAACTATAGAAAGTGTATTCGCATTTGTATGGAGGAAGAGTGGAAAACCATTAAGAGGAAAAGACGCAGTCCAGCCTACCGGGATTCGAACTCCCATCTCCCCATCATCGGGTGTCCAGGCCATTCTACCAGTGAAGCGGGTCCAATGAACCAGCGCTTATTATTATCAGGCCATTTGTTAAATTAATATTGGGTGTCACACTAGCTAACTTGGAGCAGGTAATAATTGTACGATGAGGATGGATCTGCGTGTAACCGGAGCCGCGCCGCGCGGGCAGACTGCTGCCTCCCACACTCGGACGGATGTAGAGCATGTCGAGGTGACGTCACAGGACCGTCTAGTGGCCTCGGACCAAAAACAGCAAGGCGGTCTAGTCACCAGTGACTGCTGTAGTAACACTGGCGGGCGAATATAGCTCAGGTCGGTAACGTTACACGGACCTCACTGCCGGCTGGGATACAGGGTCGGGAGATGATTCCTGGTGCATTGCAATCACCTTATCGTCTAGATACAGACAAGGAGGGTCGGGAGATGATTCCTGGTGCATTGCAATCACCTTATCTTCTAGATACAGACAAGGAGGGTTCAGAGTAGCTAGCAGTGAGGTAAGACTTACTATCGTAGAAAGAAGATTCCGTTGAGCGATACGAAAATGTGACCGAGCCATCGTCGCATGTTGGAAAACACCCCGCCATCAGTCCTCCCTAAATATTAATGAAGTTTCCTCATCAGCGTATTCCTCGTTAGTACAGAAGCTGTAAGATACTGGCGGGATCAACCGTATCTGTCTCTTAAAATAGTTAATAAAACTAATCATAAGTCAAGTCACGTGATATGCAATTATAACTTTTGATACATATTATCACTAACTTAAAGTAATACGTTCAATAATGTAAACCGCAACTAAATATGTTCGTAGTTGCTAAAGCCTTATTTCAAGGGAAAACTGGAGAAAAAAACCAAGGATGATGCCTAGCAAACCAAACCCTTAGCCCATTAGGCATTCAACTGTTAGTACAGCAGGTTGGGAGGGTTATTGTGAGTGGATGTCATTTAACTGTTAGTACAGCAGGTTGGGAGGGTTATCCTGAGTGGATGTCATTCAACTGTTAGTACAGCAGGTTGGGAGGGTTATCCTGAGTGGATGTCATTCAACTGTTAGTACAGCAAGTTGGGAGGGTTATTGTGAGTGGATGTCATTCAACTGTTAGTACAGCAGGTTGGGAGGGTTATTGTGAGTGGATGTCATTCAACTGTTAGTACAGCAGGTTGGGAGAGTTATCCTGAGTGGATGTCATTCAACTGTTAGTACAGCAAGTTCGGAGGGTTATTGTGAGTGGATGTCATTCAACTGTTAGTACAGCAGGTTGGGAGAGTTATCCTGAGTGGATGTCATTCAACTGTTAGTACAGCAGGTTGGGAGGGTTATTGTGAGTGGATGTCATTCAACTGTTAGTACAGCAAGTTGGGAGGGTTATTGTGAGTGGATGCCATTCAACTGTTAGTACAGCAAGTTGGGAGGGTTATTGTGAGTGGATGTCATTCAACTGTTAGTACAGCAAGTTGGGAGGGTTATTGTGAGTGGATGCCATTCAACTGTTAGTACAGCAAGTTGGGAGGGTTATTGTGAGTGGATGTCATTCAACTGTTAGTACAGCAAGTTGGGAGGGTTATTGTGAGTGGATGCCATTCAACTGTTAGTACAGCAAGTTGGGAGGGTTATTGTGAGTGGATGTCATTCAACTGTTAGTACAGCAAGTTGGGAGGGTTATTGTGAGTGGATGCCATTCAACTGTTAGTACAGCAAGTTGGGAGGGTTATTGTGAGTGGATGTCATTCAACTGTTAGTACAGCAAGTTGGGAGGGTTATTGTGAGTGGATGCCATTCAACTGTTAGTACAGCAAGTTGGGAGGGTTATTGTGAGTGGATGTCATTCAACTGTTAGTACAGCAAGTTGGGAGGGTTATTGTGAGTGGATGCCATTCAACTGTTAGTACAGCAAGTTGGGAGGGTTATTGTGAGTGGATGTCATTCAACTGTTAGTACAGCAAGTTGGGAGGGTTATTGTGAGTGGATGCCATTCAACTGTTAGTACAGCAAGTTGGGAGGGTTATTGTGAGTGGATGTCATTCAACTGTTAGTACAGCAAGTTGGGAGGGTTATTGTGAGTGGATGCCATTCAACTGTTAGTACAGCAAGTTGGGAGGGTTATTGTGAGTGGATGTCATTCAACTGTTAGTACAGCAAGTTGGGAGGGTTATTGTGAGTGGATGCCATTCAACTGTTAGTACAGCAAGTTGGGAGGGTTATTGTGAGTGGATGTCATTCAACTGTTAGTACAGCAAGTTGGGAGGGTTATTGTGAGTGGATGCCATTCAACTGTTAGTACAGCAAGTTGGGAGGGTTATTGTGAGTGGATGTCATTCAACTGTTAGTACAGCAAGTTGGGAGGGTTATTGTGAGTGGATGCCATTCAACTGTTAGTACAGCAAGTTGGGAGGGTTATTGTGAGTGGATGTCATTCAACTGTTAGTACAGCAAGTTGGGAGGGTTATTGTGAGTGGATGCCATTCAACTGTTAGTACAGCAAGTTGGGAGGGTTATTGTGAGTGGATGTCATTCAACTGTTAGTACAGCAAGTTGGGAGGGTTATTGTGAGTGGATGCCATTCAACTGTTAGTACAGCAAGTTGGGAGGGTTATTGTGAGTGGATGTCATTCAACTGTTAGTACAGCAAGTTGGGAGGGTTATTGTGAGTGGATGCCATTCAACTGTTAGTACAGCAAGTTGGGAGGGTTATTGTGAGTGGATGTCATTCAACTGTTAGTACAGCAAGTTGGGAGGGTTATTGTGAGTGGATGCCATTCAACTGTTAGTACAGCAAGTTGGGAGGGTTATTGTGAGTGGATGTCATTCAACTGTTAGTACAGCAAGTTGGGAGGGTTATTGTGAGTGGATGCCATTCAACTGTTAGTACAGCAAGTTGGGAGGGTTATTGTGAGTGGATGTCATTCAACTGTTAGTACAGCAAGTTGGGAGGGTTATTGTGAGTGGATGCCATTCAACTGTTAGTACAGCAAGTTGGGAGGGTTATTGTGAGTGGATGTCATTCAACTGTTAGTACAGCAAGTTGGGAGGGTTATTGTGAGTGGATGCCATTCAACTGTTAGTACAGCAAGTTGGGAGGGTTATTGTGAGTGGATGTCATTCAACTGTTAGTACAGCAAGTTGGGAGAGTTATCCTGAGTGGATGTCATTCAACTGTTAGTACAGCAAGTTGGGAGGGTTATTGTGAGTGGATGTCATTCAACTGTTAGTACAGCAAGTTCGGAGGGTTATTGTGAGTGGATGTCATTCAACTGTTAGTACAGCAAGTTGGGAGAGTTATCGTGAGTGGATGTCATTCAACTCTCCCGTTGGTGGTGAGTGTAATGTGTACATCCTGCGCTATTCCCGTCCATGCAGACTAAACACAGCGGTCGGTCTGCTGTATCAAGGTCAACAACAGCTGATTTCAAACACTCCCACCCTGGACACTATCAGTCAGCAGGTTTAAGGTGCGGCCAGGGGAGTATCTTCAAACGTCAGTTAGGGGGGACTCTTGGCAATGGCCGAGGCTGGTGGGGATGTTATCTAATACTCAACACTATAGCCTGGTTTAGGTAGGAAGTTCGCTCTGGAAGGAGTTTTACCCTACAACCAAAATCAGCTTTGGTATGTTGTTACACACTTTACTGCTGTTATTATATATATATGTATGTGTGTCGGAGGGCTACCTTGTGGCGACTCTGCTGAGATCATTATTTAGTGTTGGAGGATAATAAAATTGCTGACTTGAGCTGAAAATGTAACAACGTGGAATTGGGCATATTGCTAAAATAAGATCACAACTCCACCCCCCTCCCTTCCTGTCGACACATCAGGAAATGATGAGGCCTCAGCTGACTCGTATTGACGTATGACCTCAATACAGCTCGCCGGGCCAGGGACGAGCGAGTCACGAGGGGCCCAGGAAGGAAGGGAGGCAGTCAGAAGGTTCCGTCGGGGGTTAGGGGGGGGGATAAGGGGGTTCCCGTGACCCGCACGCGCCACACTCGCAATATACTGGTCACTGGACCACCGATGACGGATGTCTTGGGAGTGTTTATAAATAAAGGGTTTTCAACGCTTGCTCTGCGCAAATGCAGGTACTCTTCCTCTAAATTCCACCTTCCTAATCCCTAACACATTGTTGCTGTGCTCCCAGGAAACGCAGAGGATAGGGCCTTATAAGGGGAAATGTCTCCGGTTCACCGGCGCGGGGGGCGGGCGGAGGAGGTTATTTTTAAAACAGAGTGCATGGGAACCCAAGTGGAGACGATCTCTCAGGATTGCCCCCGATACTACAGGTATACAACCCGCCATGTCTCAGGAAATATTCACAATCTGCACTGATGGAGAAAAATAACTAGATACACATTCACGTGTTCATACGTCAAGTCATGTAATATGCAAGTGTCACTTGTGATAGATGTTATCAATACGATATCAAAGTTGCCAGCAGGAAAATATGTTTATATTTTGTAAAAGGACCATTCAACGGTGGACACGCGGACTAAAGCGCCAGACTTATCTTGATTTGCCGGTGATATGGAGGTCGGGGTTCTAGCACTGACCAGGTGTAAGAAGGTGTTTCTCTTAAACGATTTCCTGCCCTCTCTCCACTCGAGTGCGGTTATTATTTCCTTTACATTCTACAGAAGTCAGTATTGAGCTCCAGAGATAGTCAGTATAGAGCTCTAGAGCCAAGCAGACAGGATAGAGCTCTAGAAACAAGCAGACAGTATAGAGCTCCAGAGCCATGCAGACAGTATAGAGCTCCAGAGCCAAACAGACAGTATAGAGCTCCAGAGACAAGCAGTCAGGATAGAGCTCCAGAGCCAAGCAGTCAGTATAGAGCTCCATAGACAAGCAGTCAGGATAGAGTTCCAGAGCCAAGCAGACAGTATAGAGCTCCAGAGCCAAGCAGACAGTATAGAGCTCCAGAGACAAGCAGACAGTATAGAGCTCCAGAGCCAAGCAGTCAGTATAGAGCTCTAGAGACAAGCAGTCAGTATAGAGCTCCAGTGACAAGCAGACAGTATAGAGCTCCAGAGACAAGCAGATAGTATAGAGCTCCAGAGACAAGCAGATAGGATAGAGCTCCAGAGCCAAGCAGACAGGATAGAGCTCTAGAAACAAGCAGACAGTATAGAGCTCCATAGACAAGCAGTCAGGATAGAGCTCCAGAGCCAAGCAGACAGTATAGAGCTCCAGAGAAAAACAGACAGTATAGAGCTCCAGAGCCATGCAGACAGTATAGAGCTCCAGAGCCAAGCAGACAGTATAGAACTCTAGAGACAAGCAGACAGTAGAGCTCCAGAGAGTCAGTATAGAGCTCCAGAGCCAAGCAGACAGTCCAGTCCCAGCCTTGCCCCGGGCCGGTGAAAGTGACAGGTCGACCGTCGGGGGCCCGGCCGGCCTACAGACAACCTTGTCTTGGTCGTTTAGAACGGGAGGTGCTTCGACCTCGCGAGGGTCACACGCATCTGGGACCTCCTCACCAGCAACCAAAGTTACCCACAGTCGGACAAAGTTCGGGAGACAGATTTAAGGAGTGGATGTAGGAGATGCGAGAAAAGGTCAGTGTTTTTTGCAGTATTTTTATAACAAAACATCTGAACAAAATAAACAAAATAATGTTTCAGTAGAAACAAAGAGTCTAGTTTTCTCCACACGGTGATATCAACAGTTGTTGAATATCTGTCGAGGGAGTCCTGGAATCTTTTCTCTTCATTTAAACAGTTTCTCGTCAAGTGCCGCTATGCTCGTGACAGATATTCAACAACTGTTGATATCATCCCGTGAATAAAATTTAACTATGTTTGTACTGGAACAATATTTTATCCAAGTAATGTTTTGCCATTTCTCGCGTCCCCTACATTCACCCCCGTATCAAACTTTGAATACGCGCGGTCACACACCGCCATATCCGCTGACCCTTTCGATGATCACGTCTGTTTGTTCAAATGCCAGCAGCTACTAAACTACTAAACATCAACATGAAATGATCCAGGTGTTATTTGTGTCCAACCTGTGTTAGACATCCACAAATAAATAGCTCTCAATTAGTTATTAGCGTTTGGGTGCGAAACCACCACCTTTTAAGAACCGGTATTTAAATTCACCCAACACCTGATTTTACCTGTTTGTCGCCAAAATAAAATTATTTTATTGCCGTTTTGTTGAGCCGAGGAGAGAATTCAAAGGAAATGTACGCGCATTTACGGGGGTGGGCGAAACCGTTTAGGGAAAACTCATCTTCTGTACATCCGGCGGGGATTCGAACCCCGACGAGACTGACAGTACACCCAGATTTCAGTATGAAGCTCCTTCCGGAAGACCTCTTATCTTAGCAAAACACTGTTAAGAGATAAGAGCTTTTAGAACGGGTTTCACTCTGATCTGTGGAGAGAAATGATTGAATTTAATTGAATATTAATTACGATATCGGTGCAACTATAAGAGCATTAGGGCTAAAATTTAAAAAGAAATAAAAAATATAATTTAGTTTTATTAAACAGGGTTACTTATTTTTACATATTTTCAATTTGAACCGCTCCGGTGGCCGCATGGTCTAAGGTGCTAATCTCACAATAGACTAGATTGCAGATGACAGGAGATCGGGGTTCGAATCCAAGCGTAAAACCTGAACAGTTAGCAAGACGCGGGCGGGGTGAGGTCAGACCTGTTTTACTAATGTTTTATGGTTGAGCAAAATAACTTTCCTAAATTGGGAGATTTTTATTTGGTTACTGGAATATTATCGTTATTTTATAATTGAACCCAATTATTTTTAACAGGTCAATAAGTCAATCTCTGGAAGATACGTCTATTTTGTGCATGGATTATAAATTTAAAATTGCTACAATAAACTCTAAATAGGAATGGATTGACATTTAAACGTTCCCGGTAAGAAGCTCGTAAAAAACATGTCCTGCGAAATTTCGGTGTCTCAAGACCTTGGACAAAAAGGACAAGTTACAGAAATAAAAATCAGCGCCATTAAAACTTTTGGTTTAAAAATCCACCACTAAAAAAATATATATACATCGCAAAAACTGGAAAGGAAGGCCAAACGTTTTTCTTTGTCCTTTGTTTGAAAAGCACAGCTCCGTGCTAAGTTGAGAGTGGGAGACATACTGGATACAAGCAGTGCTGAGAGCAACCAACACACTAAACTACCTGTTCAGGTTAAACACATATGAACTAATTACGTTATTTAATGAGGGATGAGGAAGGTTGAATTTAGATGAAGTGTAACCTCATTTGTGTGGAGTCTATAAACAGGTAAAAGTAATATTGATGTATTTATTTTGGTTGTTTCCCCAAACGCAGCAATGCACAGTGTAACCAGGCAAGGTAAGTTCGGTCCTGTGAGAGCTTCCAACACTTGCAGTTGTTCATGTAGGGGTTCCAAGTTGAGAGAAAGGTGGAGGGAGGTGGTATTACTCACCTTACTGAGCTTCTCACCCTCATGATGAGGTAGTAGGGTGCGCAGGGACTGGAAACCAGCATTGATGCTCTGCATGCGGCGTCTCTCGTTGCTATTGGCGATCTCTCGCCGAATTCTCTTCTCCTGCTCCATATGACTGCTGGGGGACCCCGCCCGGTCGCTCACTCCTGGACACAAGGACATTCTGTTACAGCCTCACCCTGGACACAAGGACATTCTGTTACAGCCTCACCCTGGACACAAGGAAATTCTGTTACAGCCTCACCCTGGACACAAGGACATTCTGTTACAGCCTCACCTTGACACAAGGACATTCTGTTACAGCCTCACCCTGGACACAAGGACATTCTGTTACAGCCTCACCCTGGACACACAACGTCAACATCAAACAGAGCCCCTCCAGCAGAATGAATGGCGCGATGCAGATAGGAACACGCGGGCTTCATTCAACGGAGGAGGGAGGAGGGAAGAGTGGAGGATGCGAGCGAGCGCCTGACGCCCACATCCCATCATCATCATCATCATCAGCTGACCGACTAGACCTCGGATTAAAAGGATGACTCAGTATCAGCTGAGCGGCGGCGCTACGTAACTGGGGGGCCCGCCTTGCCTTGAGAGGCTCCGAGGGGAGGAGCGCACGCGAGCTCTACTGCGATTTACTAAATGATAAGAAAATGACAACATGGACTAAAGCGTCAGTCTCGTCTTGTTTGGTTCACCAGTGACGAAGGTATGGACGGGGTCTACTACCCACCGGATATTTTACTCTCCCTACATGGGTCCCCATTCTCCTTTCACGCACACGCGGATACATTTCCTCCGTAAGGGTAGTAATACGAAGTGAACGCTATTCAGTGGTCGCGTGGTCTAAGGCGTCACACTCACATTTACAACCTTCCTCTACCTTAACACATCCGGGCAGGTATCAAAAGGTCCAAGCGACTCAAATGATGCCAGAACATCTTACAGAGAATCGCGAGAGTTGATCTTTCTAGAACAGATCCCAATTTCATAGGAAGAGGACCGGGTTCGATTCAAACCGAGTGAGTGTGTGCAGTACAGTTCCCCCACTACTTGAGTTAACGACACTTCTGAATTAGAAGCTACTCTGCGGAGAAATTCAGTCACACTTATCACCTTCCTGGACCATAATGCAACGGGTGTCGTGCATTGAGGCGCTGAATCTGGCCCTTGGACGCTAATTTACGAAACACAGAGGGAATAAAATGAGCCAGTCACCCTGCGAGGTCTCTTGTTTACCTGCTGATTAACACTTCCCCTCTTCCTCTGACGGGTATAAACACTGACTAGTGTTTCAAAATTAACTTTACCTTGTTCCCTAGGAACTACTTCCTGCCAGGAAGATTCCTACAGGACATTTTACTCAATAAACTAAATAATCTGAGTTCTAGACGATTTCAAACAAATGTTTTGACAATGTAAAAAGACTATTGTTTTTGGTTTGGTGGTTTTTTTAGCACCACGTCTTACTACCCGCTCGAGTTGTACTGATTACACTGATGGTTTTTAGGGATTAAGAAGGTTATATTTCAAGGAAGTGCACTCACATATGCGCGAAGAGTGGAAAACTGTTTTGAAAAAAATCACTCTCAGTACACCCGACCGAGATTCGAACCTCGATCTCCCCGTCATCGACAGTCTAGTCTATTGCGAGGCTAGCGCCTTTGACAATGCGGCCACCGAAGCGGTTAGACTTGCCGTGACGTCACAGCCACGCCGAGCCGGTATACAACCAGCGTCACATGGATTCCACGCCACATGGTCACCATCCTTGGTGAGCCGGCGCGAGCCCAGCCGGTGAGTCACACGAAAAGGGAACTACGTAATTTCACAGCTACGGAATACGCTCAGGAGTGCACATTTTTTTCCAAAAATATTAAAATGCAAAGAAATTAATTTAATTTAGCACCGCGTCTTACTACCCGTTCGGGTTATACGTTTAAGTACTAATTACTCTAATGGGTTAGGAATTGGGAAGGTTGAATTTATAGGAAGTGAACCCGCATTTGCGTGGAGGGAGAGTTGAAAACCATTTAGAGGGAACCACCCCCAGTTCACCCGACCCGAAATTAGAACCTCGAGCTCCCCGTCCTCGGCAGTCTAGCTCAACACGAAACTAGCCACCGAGGCGGGTCTGCAAAGAAATTAAATTTTCCCTTTCACTAATATTTTTTAACACCGTGTCTTCCCACCCATTTGGGTTATTCACATAGTACTTCACCCATTTGGGTTATTCACATAGTACTTCACCCATTTGGGTTATTCACATATTACTTCACCCATTTGGGTTATTCACATATTACTTCTACCCATTTGGGTTATTCACATAGTACTTCAGCCATTTGGGTTATTCACACAGTACTTCACCCATTTGGGTTATTCACATAGTACTTAGGGTTTTAGTTACTTTTTTTCTTTCTAACTTCTTGCTTCCTCTACTATCTCATGTACTCCCTGTACTCCTACTCTTTCACGGATAACTTCAATCCTAATCCTATTTATCCTCGTGACGGTTAACATGCTTAAAACTAAATATAAAAAATTACACGTAGTCCAATTTTAATATGAAGGTCCTTTTAAATACACACAATAATATTTTGTTGCGGTCCCACGACTTGGCGTATGGATATGTGAAATGATCTGTGAGGCGAGGCGAGGCGAGGCAGGTGTGGACGAAACAAAGGAAGGCTAGGCTGACAACAGCTGGTGAGGCGACAGAAGTCACTCACCTGTTGTTTACCTGGCCTACATTTCAAATAGAACTTGGCTGCCAGAACCAATAACAAGAGAGCCGAGCCGCCATGTGTTTGGCTGCGACCTTCCCCTGTCAACAAGTCGGGTCGGATCACTGAAACAGCCACAGTCGTGAATCAAACCCGTCTGCAGCTTTGGGCCAGTTTCATAGTCAGACTTAGTGAGCTCTAAAGTGCGGCGCTATACTAAATACAAAACGTCACCTACCTCAAATTGAATGGAATGGGCCAGTTTCATATGCAAAACTGGCCCATTCTATTCAATTTCAGGTAGGTGACGTTCTGTATTTAGTATCGACTCGCACTTTAGGCTCACTAAGTCTGACTATGAAACTGGCCCTTAGTCTGACTATGAAACTGGCCCTTAGTCTGACTATGAGACTGGCCCTTAGTCTGACTATGAGACTGGCCCTTAGTCTGACTATGAAACCGGCCCTTAGTCTGACTATGAGACTGGCCCTTAGTCTGACTATGAAACTGGCCCTAAGTCCGCGCTAGGAAACATTGTTTGTCAACATGTTGCGCTTGTTCTGGAAACAGTTGGGAAACATTTTTTCATGTTTCCTTCGTGTTTCCCATGATTGGCGCAGCCAGGATTCGTTTGTGGGAGGAGTTTAGTTTCACTGACCAACTAGGCGGGGTCTATTGGTTTTTCCCGCGGAAAATTTGAAAATCCAAGTAATGCAAAATGCAAATGCATCAAAAGAAATACAAAATCGAACATAATTTAAAATCTTTAAAAAAATGGTCATAATTCTGTAATTATTATGAATATTAAGATTTTATGAACAAATTTGTATTCATGCATACGGTTAGAATATACAAACATGCAAGTTTCAATAAAATGTATTTTGGAAATTTGATTTATAAAATTATTTTACGAGCTAAAATCTGAAAATTCAAATAGGCAACTTGCACTAACTTTTTGAACTAATTAACTTTAGTCTTGTGTTAATTTTCCTTGGCTTCTTAGAAAGTTAATTGGGAACTTCATCCTCCCCGTGTGGAAAGATCATATCTGGCCAGAACTGGTCCATATCTGGCATTTTCCCACATTGGTCCGTAACTGACACCTCTGGATGTATGTACATGAAGCTCCTCATGTATTATTTCAACAGCTTTAGGGACGAAAAACAGGTAGGGGAAGGGGGTTTCGACCCTAAACCCTCCCCTCCCCCCTTGGCTGCGCCAGTGCGTATGATCCATTTCAAATGGGTTACAAGAAACAATTTTGGCCAACATTTCTGACAACAAGCAACGTGGGCTAGTAGGTGAGATCGTGTCTCTCTTTTGATTATCCTGGGACCAGCCATTTGTAAAATAACTTCAAAATTAATGACTGTGTATGCTCAAAGTATATTTTAAGATGTTTTATAATGGTGTTATTTTCTTGAACAAGACGTTAAATACTTTGGTTATTCTTTGTAGCTAAACATTTATCTTGCATAAAGGAATACAATTAAATAACATCAAACCTTTTAATCATTGTGTATCATTTTACCCTGAGTGTTATTTGATCAAATAATTTTTGATCAAATAATTAATGAAGGAAATTATTTCGAGTAGCTCACGAGCCGTGACAGACGGTCAGTGAATCTTTTTATTGGAGTTTAATATAATGAATGTGATACAGCTTATCATTTTACTGATTTTAAATCGGTTATACAAATTAGTCTTTATATAGTGTGTTGTGAAAAGTTATAATATTTTTAATGAAACAAATATTTTGTGATACACTAACTATTACAAAAAAATTATTAAATTAAATTATTTGTATACAAAGATTCAAGTCGAATTTGAAGATATCTTACTAAGAAATTGGACCAAAAACATTTGAATGAAAATGGCAATCTAAATAAGATAGCTAAATTGTAAATCTAGAACCTATTAAAAGTATTCAAAATTAGACTTAGTTGTTAAATAAATGTTTAAATTATAATATTGAACGTATTATAAATTAAGTTGAAATCAAATGCTTAGCTTTTGTTGGTCTCTTGCTCTTTAAGGTGTTTGTAGAGATCAGAGGCGTCTGCGTTTACATGAAATCGACATGATTCGGTGTTGACAACCTCTTCAGTAAACTAAACAAGAGAATAAATTAAGGAAGATTATTAAGATTGTTATAAATAAAACAAACTACAGTAGGTATTGAATTAAGTTGCTTGAAGGCGAATATGGTAGAGAGAAAAATATGTGGTGTAATTTAACTAGAAAAACATATTGAACTACGATACAAAAAGGGGAATTACTCTACAAGAAGTTTGAATAATTATTTCCAGAACAGAGTAAACACCACTACATTTGAGCTCTACTTAATAAAGATTAAGGGACTAAAATTTTTCTATATAATACCACAAGAAATAAAGATGAAAAAACTTAATCTTTTTTAAAAGGAAGTTAAGAGATACATTCTGGAAAATAATTTTGACCAGGTGATTTGTGTGTGAAAAGGTATCTGTAATTTTATAGCAACTGATGTTATAATTGGAGCAGAATGTGTAGGTATGTATACCGTACTTGTTGTTTTGTCTTTTGTAAAGGTTTTTTGTATACTATTATGTTTATTTGTAATTTACTATCATTGGGGTGAGTGCATCTAAAATAATGTGGCCGGCTGAGGATAAATAATTCATACCCTGTAATCTATCTCACTTTCTTAAATCATAAATGTATGTAACAAGTCAGGGAATGAACCACGCCTAAATTAGGATGTTTATATGTATACGAGCCGATTTTGGCTCTTTTTATAAACAAATTCTGAATAATTAACTAACTAAATAACAAAACAAATATTTACGTACCTTAAAACATAAGAGGATGTGATGTTAACCTAAAGTTTATTTTAGACTGCGTAGGTGAGGCATGTGAAAACTTTGTTGTTAATAAGCAAGTTTAAATAGAATGAGTTTCTACTATAGACTCTGGTGTCTACAATCATAGAGAACATTGTTGAAGAGTCAGTATCAAAGAATTAAAATTAAGGCCAGGTGTATGTGTTGATTTTGTGACAGTGGAATTGATGTGCATTTATAAAGATAGATAGATTTTTATTATTTTTATGTTTAAATAATTGGACTATGAGCAGTGTGTTGGAGGTGTTTATTTTGACAACACTGATTGATCTGTTAGTACAGTGGGAGGTAGATCGAATTAGGAAATAGTTTACAAATTTTTTTAATTTGTTTATAAATATTGTATAGTATTTATTAGTGTTTGACGTTTGACTTGCTCTCGTTCATTAAGTATTTTTATTTTCTGTGAAATAGTTGTGTTCATCTTAATACCTTTTTGTTGTTTATTAATTCAAGTGTATGATTGTCTCTGTGATATAGTAATTAGAGTTCCTGGCTATAGGTCTTGGATTCTATCCCCGGTGCTTCAAAAATTTATCTCCGAAGCAGTGGATTTTACAGAATTATTATTAAAAAAATTAAAATATCTAGCGCTTTTGTAAAATTAGGACGCTACTAGAGTAGCATTCATCGCTTACGAATTTATTTACTATTGTAAAGGTAAGAGATATAATAAATACTATGTTGGTCCCACTGAAGGCTGACTGTTCAACTCTTTTCTTTCGTTCAACAGTAAACAACAATCTTGTATATAAATACGCAAGTGTAACCTTTATTTGTAATATAATTTTACACAAAATGAGGAGTCTATATGGTTGATGTTATTTTATGGTAAATATGTTCAATGACTCGTCGTACAACTAACACGCTTAGACCTAGTTTTATACAGTAAAACGTTTGCAATTTAACAACTAGCCTTATATTTAAAAGTTTATACTTGTTAATTGTATAAACCACTCAGAATGTTATGGATCTACTCCCCTTTTTTTTTAAATAGATGTTTTGGTTTTTCAGTGAGGTATGGAAGAAGCTAGAGACGCATATATAAACCACAGGTATATATATCAGCCCATCTTTGTTCCTCAGCCATGTTCATCTTGTGTCAACACTCAAGCATTGAAACATTATGCTAGACAGGTGAATGGTCAGATTCAAGTTAACTTGGAAACTCCTGAATTATCAAAACAAGCTAAGGTAGTATAACAAAGCTAATTGCGTAAATTAATAGAAAAGGGCTATACCATTATATAAGTAATTTGTTAATGGTACAAAACACAATTTGGCACATTATTAGGTCTACTAATATAGTTGATTGGTGAGTTTATACAAATATTAAATAGGCCTAAGACATGATTCAGTGGTCAAATGGTCCAAGATGTCACTCTTGCAACAGACTGTGCTGTCAAAGACAAGGAAATCAGCGCTTACATGCTGGTCGGTTGTACCGGTACTAAGGGTGGTTTTTACTAAATGGTTTTCAACTCTCTCTACACACAAATGTGGATACACTTTCTCTAAATCAAAATATTATTTTTTTCCCATTAGCGTAATAAGGAATTGTGTACCGTACAACTTTTAAACCGGTAGCGAGATTCAATGCTAAAGAAAAACAAAAAAAAAAGAAGGCTTACCAAAATGTTATCGCGAAAGGAGTCCAATTTTTATTCATATTGACTCGATACATGTCATTGGTTATTTAATCTATGATTATGTGTTAGTACCGAGTTAATAATATTCTTGGTATTTCCTCAATATATTTTATCTCTGTTACATTTCAGGAGGAACGTGAGTTGAAGTTGCAAAACCAGGAAGTCAGACCAGACATTGAAGAAAGTTTGGATCCCGTGGAGCTGTGAGTATTTTCAGAATTTTTGTGCCATATACCTTAAAAGTTATTCATTTTTTTTAACACAAACAAACTATGGTATGGCAGAAAGATGTTCACTTCCAAATGTATTTTGGTTCAAATCTTGGCTAAGTGACATCACTGGGGCATCATCATTGCTAACAACGAAAACAGAAATGCTTATTTAAACAAACTTATTTGTTAGGTTTTAAAAACGCAGTTCTTTGTTTGGAGTAAAGGAGTTATTTTTTAACGAGACAATACTAATTTTACATTTTTAACCTCAGATATTAAAACATTATTCAAGAAAGTAGTTCTCCATAGTTCAGCTCATAAATGAAGATAATTAAATGGCATTAATGTGGTTTTATCCAGCATTGGTGGTCTAAATAAGGCGTCACTCTCGTAAAAGACTTGACTACCGGTGGCAGGGAGATGAAAGTTTGAATCTTGGTCGGGTGTACTTAGGGTAGTTTTTCATGCATGGTTTCCAACTTTCCCTCCATGCAAATGAGAGTATATTTCCTTTAAAATGCTACCTTCTTCATACCATTCCCATTAGCATAATTAATGTATGAGTATAGTCTAAATTGGCAACAAATAGTGATAGGTCTATGCGAAGTAAAAAATATGTGTAAAGGGTTTTATTTAAACAAAAACATCTGTCACATGACCTCTTCCCCCCTCCTATCTTACTTGACAGTTTTACCTTCTGTCTGACAGATTGTGTCTGTTGCAGTTTGAGCGTAGAGTATCTTACCCTCTGTCTGACAGGCTGTGTCTGTTGCAGTTTGAGCGTAGAGTATCTTACCCTCTGTCTGACAGGTTGTGTCTGTTGCAGTTTGAGCGTAGAGTATCTTACCCTCTGTCTGACAGGTTGTGTCTGTTGCAGTTTGAGCGTAGAGTATCTTACCCTCTGTCTGACAGGTTGTGTCTGTTGCAGTTTGAGCGTAGAGTATCTTACCCTCTGTCTGACAGGTTGTGTCTGTTGCAGTTTGAGCGTAGAGTATCTTACCCTCTGTCTGACAGGTTGTGTCTGTTGCAGTTTGAGCGTAGAGTATCTTACCCTCTGTCTGACAGGTTGTGTCTGTTGCAGTTTGAGCGTAGAGTATCTTACCCTCTGTCTGACAGATTGTGTCTGTTGCAGTTTGAGCGTAGAGTATCTTACCCTCTGTCTGACAGATTGTGTCTGTTGCAGTTTGAGCGTAGAGTATCTTACCCTCTGTCTGACAGGTTGTGTCTGTTGCAGTTTGAGCGTAGAGTATCTTACCCTCTGTCTGACAGGTTGTGTCTGTTGCAGTTTGAGCGTAGAGTATCTTACCCTCTGTCTGACAGGCTGTGTCTGTTGCAGTTTGAGCGTAGAGTATCTTACCTTCTGTCTGACAGGCTGTGTCTGTTGCAGTTTGAGCATAGAGTATCTTACCCTCTGTCTGACAGGTTGTGTCTGTTACAGTTTGAGCGTAGAGTATCTTACCTTCTGTCTGACAGGCTGTGTCTGTTGCAGTTTGAGCGTAGAGTATCTTGCTGGAACTCCTTGTCCAAATAACGCTGGCTCGCCCCCTCATGTCACTGGTGAGCTCCTCAAATCATCTTTCTCGCTCTCTCTCTCTCGCTTTGTCAATACACAGTAGTAAAACAGGTTCTGTTATGGCCGAGAGCGCTAACCTGCTGGGCTGGGGGCAGATGACATAAGAGTGGTTCTGATTCCATGCCCTAGTAGTTGTCAAAACATTTAGTAGTTTGTTTCAATGAAAATTAAATCATTTAGTTTCCTTTCAAGTCTGTGCAAAGCATCGAAAATTTGAATTTGAATTTTGTTAGGATTTGAAATTAAAATATAAACATAGAACTTTTGAATTATTAAAGTTATTAAAGAAGATTTGACCAAAGAAACTTGCAAATTTTGTAAGATTTATGTTATGCACATTATTTAAATGCAGTTTAGTGCAATTTTTTTATATGAGTTTATTAAAAAATAAATACACTTGTAATTCAGTATAATATTTTATTCAAAATATAAAATCTAGGATTTGCACAGGCTTAGATTTTACTCCACATTCTTGTTGATTGTTCTTTTTGTCGAGTGTTAAACCAGTGCGTCCAGTTCCAGGTAGCTACTGTGCCGAGGACAAGCCCGCCAAGACCAGGTGTAATGTGAAGTGCGGCACAGAGCGCCAATTCTACTGCGCAGAGTGCGGGAAGTGTTTCACGCAACAAGGACACTTGCAGCTTCACTTGAGGACACATTCCGGAGAAAAACCGTATAAGTGCGAAGAGTGTCACAAGGCGTTCACCCAGTCCTGCCACCTGCAGGTGCACAGGTACTCCCACAGGGGTGTGCAAGCTGCTACCCCACTTTCTTGTTAGACTGGATTGACGGTAAGATCGGGGTTTGAATACCGGTGGGGTGAACCGAGGATCTGGTTTTTACTATATGGTTTTCCACTCACACTTGTCGCAAATGCAAGCACACTTCCTCTAAATTCAACCTTCATTGTCTCTAATGCGTAGTAGGACTGTTGTATGGTCTAAGATGTCACTTTTTTGTTAGACTGACCTGATGATGATGATATCGAGGTTTGAATCCTGGTCGGGTCTACTAAGAGTGATTTTTCCTGAATGGTTTTCCCACTCTCCTTTCAAGAAAATGCGGGTATTATTACTTCTAAAATGCTTTCTTCCTCATCCCTACCCCAGTAAGAGTAATTATCATATATGTGCATAACCTATGATATAAAAAAAGACTATAGTACAACATTGACCTGAAAATAGGCGACCCTTTTCCCCAAAAAAAACAGCCTTTATAAAACCTTAGTGCAGCCTAAAGTCACACCCTTAGATAATACATAACAAAGGTCCATCTGCTATCTTCTTTAAAAAGTTAAATTATCCAAAAATTTGACCTCCAGAAAAAAAAAATTCATTGAAAAGGCATTGAATCCGAATCTGGGATTTATAATTGTGATGAAAAATACCACTCGCATACTCCAACTTAGGGTTCATTCGGTCGATTCATAAATTTTAAAATCTGGTCTTCCTTTGACTCTAAACTTTAAAACAAATGTTGTAGTTCGTTGTTAGGTTAAACACCGTCTTGTTTGATATTTTCAGAAGGACTCACTCTGGCGAGCGGCCGTTCCCTTGTGAGATCTGTGGCAAGAGGTTCACCCAGGGTGTCAACTTACAGCAACATCGCATCATCCACAGCGGAGAAAAACATTATTCCTGCTCCGAGTGTAGCAAGACGTTCGCTCGAAACGGACACCTGCAGGTATAACAGGCTCAAGTAGGCCTTTGCTTGAATCAATACACTTGCAGGTATAACAGGCTCAAGTAGGCCTTTGCTTGAATCAATACACTTGCAGGTGTAACAGGCTCAAGTAGGCCTTTGCTTGAATCAATACACTTGCAGGTGTAACAGGCTCAAGTAGGCCTTTGCTTGAATCAATACACCTGCAGGTATAACAGGCTCAAGTAGGCCTTTGCTTGAAACAAGACACCTGCAGGTGTAACAGGCTCAAGTAGGCCTTTGCTTGAAACAATACACCTGCAGGTGTAACAGGCTCAAGTAGGCCTTTGCTTGAAACAATACACTTGCAGGTGAAACAGAACTTTTCATAACTCATTTATAGAGAGATGGGTTGAATTCACTTTTTTACATATTTAAATCTCGAATACAAATCTGTATTTTATCTTCGAATTCAAATTCGAATCTTGTAAAAAATTATGAACTTAAGAGGAGATATAAATAACTGTAATAAAAAATTAAATGTTGTCATTTTCTGCAGCATAGACAAGAATAATAATTATTTAATCGAGCTTTACTTTGCAGCTTAATTCTTAAGACTATTTATGTTGCATGTTTGTCTCCACTCTGAAGGTTCACTTAAGGACACACACGGGAGAAAAGCCCTTCCCTTGCGGCGTCTGCGGGAAACGCTTTGCCCAGCAGGGCCAGCTTCAAGCCCACAACAGAATACACCTTGGAGAAACATTCGAAAAGAAGAGATACGGCGTTAAATCCACATAGCTTTGACGGCGGGGATTTCAACCGCAATCAAGCTGTGCAGACACTCGTTAGAGAGTTATATCTGGTGCGAGAACTTGTTGCTGTGTGTGGACATACTCTGAAAACTTGTTTGAGCTTTTTAAGTGGTGAGAACACGTAAACTGTAGACTTTACTTCACCAGTCTTTGAAAACGCACTTTCAAGTTTGAGAAAAGACCAGCACAAAATAATTTCAATAGTTACAACTGTATCTTTACACAACCGACATTTATATTTGGAACAGATAGCGCCAGTATTCAATTAGACTCGCCTATTTGACAATATACTTTGATCTCAAATACTCTAGCCCTAATGGTGGCAGGAGTATTACACGACAAACCTTAATTGTTATTTATGGAAACTCGGAGATAATCACTTGGAATTTGTTAGTTTCGGTTCATTTTTTTTGTCGATAAATTTTTCTCAATGGTGAAAACTGTAGTTATAAATTAATAATATTACTAATATTTATAGCTAAGAGGTATCTTTGTACGTTTACGAGAAAGATATTATAGTGAGGTTACAAAATGGCGGACCGCCTGACCCAACTCCAAGATGCGGTGAACCAGCAAGCGGACAACTTCTGCAACAGCGTGGGCATCTTGCAGCAGTTCTCGACCCCTAGCAAGTTCCCCGGGTTCGACAGGTCAGGCTCTCAGACCCCTTCGCAGACTACTCAGCAACAAGAGGACCACGCCCACTTGTTTGCGACGGTGATCGCCCGCTGTGCCAAGGACATTGACGTGCTCATCGAGAGCCTGCCTAGCGAGGATTCCTCCACCGAGATTCAGGTGAGGACGAGATCTTGATTAGTGTCTTACTACCTTTTCAGGTTATACGTTTATGTACTAATTACGCTAATTTTTTTTAGGAATCAATAAGGTTATATTTAGATGAAGTGTACCCGCGTTTGAATGGAGGGAGAATGGAAAACAAATTTTAAAACAACCTTAATACACCCGACCGAGATTAGAACCTCGATCTCCCCGTCGTCTGCAGTCTAGTTTACTGTGAGAGTAGCGGGTTAGACCACGCGTCCAGAGATCTTGGTTAAAAGTGGTGGGAAGGGCGTTGGCCTGTTCTCAATTCTTTTAGTTAACTTGACAAAGTAAAAATGGCGCCAAACGGTTGTATTAAATTTAACACACCAGAAAACTGTAGGCCTCAAAGTTCACAATTTAAACACAAAACACAAAATTACGTAATTTTGGAGGTGCATCAGTCCCCTTCTTCAGCACAAGAGAGTAAAACACAAACTGGACTAAGTACAACAGTATCTAAGTTATCATGACCTACCTCTAAGTACCCAGAAAATCAAATAAATACGGGTTTTGTTGTGTTTTAATTGTGAACTTTGACGCCTACGCTTTTCTGGTAAATGTAGGTCTTGCTCTTCTGTCAATGTTTAGTTTAGTTAACTTGACAATTTTCTATACAAGTTCTTGACGATTCGAGGTGCCGAATAGTTTTGATTAAAAAGTTAAAAATATAAACAAATCGACTATGGCTGAACTAAGGGTGGTTTTCCCTAAATGGTGTTCCACTCTTAATCCACACAAATGCAGGTACACTTCCTCTAATTCAACCTACTTCATCCATAACACATTTGCCTAGTTAGTTTGTGTGTGTCTAATCCGAACAGGTGGTGAGACACGGGGACCAAAAAAAATTTGAAAGTAAAAATTCTAAATTTGACAACTACAAAGCTTCGCCAATTAAAATATTTTAAGTTTTAATACACACATATGTTTGGTTGTTGTCATTTTGTGCTGATTATGTACACTTTGTATGCGCTGAAAGGTCTTACCTTGATGAATTACACTATGACCCTATTTTATACGCTACATCATAGTTCAATTGGTAAGTTGAGACTTTTGAGTAAACAGAGAATACGTCTCACAGTAACTTGATTTATCAGCGTAGTAATCGTGTTTGAAATTTAATATTTTAAAAATTATATCTAACATGACACATAATTTTTTTTTCAAAATTAAACTTGTTTTTTTTTAATGTAGATATTCTAACTTTGAGTATATTTCATAATATTTTGACTTCAAGTGGTATTTGTTTGTTGTGGGTTGTTTAGGTGGCGAGCTTGCGGCACCTGGAGCAGGATAACCGTGAGGCAGGCGAGCAGTTGGAGGATGTGGTGAGGCGCGGTGAGGCCCTACTGGAACAGGTGCAGGCGGCGTTGGCAGACATCGCCAAGAGCCAGCTCGACATGCAGCACCTGGTGGCGGACAGCACAACCGACACGTGAACAGAACAGTTCGGTGAGGCTGTGACGACGACTATCACAAGTTGTATCAGAGACGGTGCAGGAAAGGGGGATAGGAACCAACACAAGATGGCTTCTATTGTGAAGAGAGGAACACAGTTCACACTTTACACTGGACAGAGAGGAACAGTTCACACTTTACACTGGACAGAGAGGAACACAGTTCACACTTTACAAAGAGGAACACAGGTCACACTTTACACTGGACAGAGAGGAACACAGTTCACACTGGTCACTGGACAGAGAGGAACACAGTTCACACTCTACACTGGACAGAGAGGAACACAGGTCACACTTTACACTGGACAGAGAGGAACACAGTTCACACTTTACACTGGACAGAGAGGAACACAGTTCACACTTTACACTGGACAGAGAGGAACACAGTTCACACTTTACACCGCCAGTAATGGTTATTAAATATTTATAGAGTAAAACACAAATCAAACTAATATACCAGTATATTATGTACTCTTTTGTAATTTGATGCATAGTCGACTGAAATGGTTTATTGCTGTATTTTCAGAACAGTTTGTTGCCGCATCATAGCGCAGAAACTTGGTAGGGGTGTAAAAATCTTCCAGTTGGCTTCGACAACTATGAACCATCACCGATAAAAAAATAATTGACAGCTATAAAGTATAAACACATTTATATGACAAAAAAGTGATGCACGGCCATTCTGATTTCGATTGCCGTAAAAATGCAGTAGCGGTCAAGGTCAAATATATGCAGCCTTTACCATCGATATCAACAAATATCAAAATATTGTCGATATATAAACAGTGGACTCTCAAAGATAGATCGTAATTTTATTCTCCTCTATGTAGACTTAAATAATATACCTAAAAACCCATGTGTTTATTGTATTTCGTTTCAAATCTAATGATAAAATATTTATTTTGATAGTTTAAAAGTATTCATGGACTAATTTATTCCCTTTCAGACATTTTTTTTTTTCCATTGTATCTGTGTTTGTTATTGTGAGTGGGAATATTTTATGAAACCATTTTTATATGATTTTATGATGAATTTTTTTTGTTTATTTGAGAATTTGATGACAAAATTTAATTTTTTTAATAAGGAAATTTCACATATTTATTTACCATAATATAGGGTCTCTACTAATCTCTATTGGAGAATTTTACTGTAGTAAATTTGTTATTACATACATGCATACATTATTTTATTCTAAAGGAGTTGGAGTTCGACAGAAAAATAGAGTCAAAGTCTAAAGCTTTGTGTATAGACTCCACAGCCCTGATTTTGACTATGTTGAAATACTAGTCTCATTTTGTATAACATGTTCATTTGGACCCCAAGTGTAAATCTCCTCACAGTTCAACTTATCCAAACTGTAATATTGGTTGATAACATTTCTGTATGTAGAGTAATTTGTTGCTAATAAATATGGAGGTGTTAAATTAACTGTAAATGATTCATTTCATCTATCCAGACCAGCGGTCTGCAACTGTTTAGTCTTGTAAAAAATGAAAAAAGAACTCGCAAATATATCAAGTACTTTCAAACAATATTTGGCAAGACCAAAATAACCTCGATCAATTGATCATGGTAGGTAAAGTTATAAGAAAATGAATTAGTTTAGTAATTATTAATATGAGAATATACATTTAATTTATCCAGAGGCAAAATAAGCAGCTCCAGTCTACAAAACCGAGATTAATGACCATATGGTTTGTGCTGACAACAAGACACCCTCTATCTGCAAATGTTGGCACTACCATCACCAACAGCGGTGGCCTCTCTACAGCTTGATTGAGAGCCCACATGGAGCTTAATATATTTTATATTTCCAGAATGGTGGGAACGAAAGTATTGGATAAAGATGATTTGATAAATTTACAGGTCAGGGCTGAGGAAGTGTACCAACATTTGTGGGCAGGAACCGTGGTCACGGGCTGACACCTTAGCCCCCACCCTCACCAATACAGGTTACATTTGATAGAACGAATCAACAGGAATATGATGAAAATACCTACAAGGGATGGTTGATGTGGAAGGTCAAGATTCCTTCTCATTTTTGAAACATTTCCAAGGAAGAAGAGAATTGTATTATGCTTGGTATATGTATGTGAAACTTTGAATCTTCCACTTGACTTGCAGAAAACATTCCAGCTTCAACAATAATTACAAAACGTTTACAGCTAAAATATTCATGTTTTATTGACATTCGGAGCCATTATGTAGACTACAAATTAATATTCTTTACTGCTAGTTTTTAAGGATGATAAACGCTAAAAAGAACGTGTATTTATCCTTATTTTAGAAAGTGGGACCATGTTAGCACGTCCTTCACTAAAACTCTTGATAAAGTTAACATTAAATATGTTATGCTTCAACGAGTTTGTCGACTTTTTGGTTGTATTTTTCGGCATGGCCCCACCGCTTATTTGGATGTCACATTCTCAGAGATTAAACTTCAAATATACCCCTCGCAGGTGACTTTTTATGAGTGAGGTTTGATCTGAGAACTTTCGTTGGGATGAGAGGCTCAACCAGCTGTGTGGTGTAACAGGCTCAAAGGTTTTACCCTCTGATTTGGTCAGGACTCAATCCTGGCGAGGTCGATACTGTGTGACGTTTTTATGAGTTTTGCATGTGTGAGTGAACTGTTTGGTTCTTGAATGGAGCCTTGCGCCATTGTGATTATGTCTATTTTATGATACGCCACAAGTCTGGGTCACGGCTGCGCCATTGTGATTATGTCTATTTTATGATACGCCACAAGTCTGGGTCACGGCAGCGAACCAAGGTGTCTCCACGACAGCTGTGGACGCATCTTCCATTGCCATTTAACACCTTTCTTAAGGCGAAAGAAAATTATTTTGCATAAAAGAAAATTTTATTTGATTGTTCTATACATTAACATAGTGACAAGCAATTAGAAGACAAATGTTATGAAAGACTTAGCTATATATTGGCCAAAAAAAAATATCACAACAAAGAACTAGTACAATTAAATAAGATTTTTTTTTCTCTTCACAAATACTTTTTTATGTGTAGGGTCACAACATTATTATCTACACAATGATATAACATATAAAACGTATCATACAATCACTTTGTCCTTTTTTTTTTAATCTGTCATGATGGGTTACACGCTTTTCTTTGTTGATGCACTATTTTCTAACGATACATCGTAGATCTCTTCAATTCAACCTGGAAGAAGAAAAGAAACTGATACAGCTGGATTCACATCGATGTTAACTAAATATAAAGATGTGGGTTGAATCTTAGAAATAGGAGTATGCAAACTTTCTAAATTTCAACTTGGCCTCGGGGAAAAAAAATCCTGCTTGGACAGCTTTGCCAACAAAAATAGTGAAAGCTAAAATAGTCAATCTATGTTCAGTTAAAGCCATTATGAGCTGTTAATATTCACATGGTAAAACATGAAGTAATTGAATTGCATGTTGAGAATTTGATTTATCAGATTATTATGATAAATTACAACAACATTACCCGCCTCAGTGGCGTAGTTGGCTAACGCCCTAGTCGTGTTGAGCTCGACTGCAGAGGATAGGGAGATCGAGGTTCGAATCTCGCTCGGGTGAACTGGGGGTGGTTTTTCCTAAATGGTTTTCCACTCTCCCTCCACTCAAATGCGGCTTCACTTCCTATAAATTGAACCTTCCCAATTCCTAATCCATTATTGTAATTAGTACTTAAGCGTATAAACCGAACAGGTAGTAAAACGCGGTGCTAAATAATAATAATAATAATAATAATAATAATAATAATAAATAATACAACAATTTGAACTGGAAGAAAAGTGGACTTGGGTCACCCCAAATCAGCAAGAATAATTAAATGATAAAAAAAATCACAAACTTACTACCCATTCTAGCTAAACTCTTATGTACTAATTACTCTGATGGTTTAAGGGATGAAAAAGGCTATATATATAGAGACTAGGAGAGCATGTAAGCTATCACCAGGAGAAACAGGATTAAGAATGAAGTTATTGAGGAAAGAGTAGGAGTAGAGAGACGGGAGGAGCAGATAGCAGCAAGTGTTCAAGTGAGAGGAGAACTGAAGAACGGAAGCAATTAAAGGAGGAAGAATGGTGGAATGATAGAGGAAGATGGAGGCATTTTATTAAGCTGACCCGGCCATAGGCTGGAAACAGGTGCTATTGATGATGACTGGATGCCGTACATATCTTAAATTCGTAAAAACACTCGTCAAAGATAGGTTTTTCTGTACAGTGGAAAATAAAGTTCTAGTGCGAGCTACTGGTAGTTCTAGCTCATGATCGACGGTTTGGCGACTCCTGCTCTAGTGGCATCAAAAAGTACTGCACACTCGTTGGAAACAAGAAGTGGGGGGAAAAGTCACTAACCAGCGATTCCTGCAATAGCTTCAGACGCAAAGTACTTGACATCTACATCCGTGTCTACATGAAGGTTGTCCAGAATTGGTTTCACCAGGGACTGAATAGTGCTGAGGGAAAAAAAAGGAAATTAATAATAACATAACTTTTATTATTCAATGGCAGTTCATTTTGTAGGCCTTACACAAGCTACCAACATAGATAACATAATATTAAGATAGAAATGACCAAATTAATTTCAAACAGACCAAAAAAAAAGTCAGTTTCTATAAGAAATCAGAAATAACTACTCACTTTTGATCTAAAACTGGTCCAATCTTCTGCAATGTCTTGGCGACGTTGAATCTTACATTGGCTACATTGTCAGTCGCCATACTCAATACGGTTGGCAACATGACTTTGACAGTTATCTCAGTGCCACAAACCTCGGCTAATACCTAGAAAGAAAACAATGTTTGGGGTACAGTGGTAATATGAGAATAAATACATGTATTCATACAGAACTAAGCTTTTAAGAATGAATGGATTTTATTATATTTACATATTTGGAAGAAGGTACAGGAAAGTTGGACAGAAACATATAAAAGATAAAGAACCAAATATGGCTGTTACAATGAAAAGAAGATCACAGTTCACACTTTAAACTGCTACCACTTGACAGAATAGTAGCTTCCTCTTGAAGAAACCTATCGTTACTGCCCAATCTCGGTTTCAATCTATCGAAACTCATTAGGAGGGAGCATATAGTTTGTAAAGGCACTATTATTCTCTTTTCATTGTAAAATCCATATTGTTTTGTTCCTTTTATGTGTCTCTACCTATTTTTCCGGTATCTTCGTCCAAATATGGTATAGGCCTAATTAATTAATTGCCTCATAATGCAAAAAGTGGTTTTCCTTTAAAGAGATACCTAGAACAAATATGATACTGAAACAAAAATTGTTTGGATGAAATACTAAAAAACAGTCCGAGATATAATTAAAAAAAAACTTAATTGAATAATGTCGTCTCAAAGCCAAGTTGAGGTATCGAAGCTTCACCCCCTGCCCTTCTCCCCCTAAATATAACCTTTGACCCGACGGTTTCAAAAAGAACACGACTCACGTTGATGCAGAACAAGCAAGTCATGCGATGTAGGTAGTTCTGGTCCCGGGACATGGCTAACACCTTGGGTATCACTGTGTTCTGCGCCCAATCCGCGCCAAACTTCTCCACCAGCTTCTTCAGGTTGAGCGTGGCCGCCTCTCTTATTGCGTAAACTGCAAGGACAAGGAACAATGTTCATGGAAACAAGGAACATGGGTCAGAGAGGAGGCACACAACCTATTGAATTTATATCATTAAGATACAGCTCAATTTTCATAGGAAGGGTTTTATCTGACAGCTGGAAAAGTTAACAAACAATCTCTAATCCAATATCATTTGAAGTTAAGAGTGCTGGCTAAACCTCCTAATTTTAACCCTAAAAAAATGTGTTTGTATTTTCTGAAAGTTTATTTCTACCTAAACCCCGACCTCCCCGTTGTAGATGGTCTAGTCTACTGCGAGAGTAAAGTCCTAGACCAGGGGCCCCGAATTATATTTGATGGAGGTACGCTCTAAAAACTCGACATACTTCCGCGATCCAGCAAAACTTTGTGTGACAAGTTCAAGCCCTATAGGACTATACTATACCTCAGTTTTAGCTTATGTGGTGCTGACTGACAGTTCACAGCTGACTTCTGACAGTCAACATTTAGGTATATACCTAAATGTTGACTGTCAGAAGTTACAACTGCTAAAGACATGTTTTTTGCAGATCATATGGTTCGGCGTAGGGATACATAATTTGGTCTGGTAGCTTTTCAAAGCCGTCAGAAGTCGGCTGTGAGCTGTCAGTCAGCACCACATAAGCTAAAACTGGGGTATAATTCAAAAACGTGATTAAGTTAAATCCAGACAAGACACAACATCCAGCCCCCTGGCTGTTACTTTATCTCAGTGAAAGAGGAAACACACGTTTCACCTTTTATTTTCGGTCACGCCAGGAATATAACCCGGGACCTTTAGTTCAGTAGGTGAAAACAAAACAACATCTTACAACTATCTCAAACATGGATTCCTGTCAAAGGTCCAGAGTTCATACCGTGGTCGACTAGCCAGGTCATACACAGGGAGTTGAGCTTCTCGTCAAAGAACTCCACACCAAGTTGACCCGCCAACAAAGGCATGTACTCAATGATGGCGAGCCTCACTCGCCACTTTGAGTCCTCCGCCAACTCCACGATTGCCGGCAGGAGCGACTGTGACAACTGTAACCGTCAAACCAACAATTCACTTTTCATGGTCATCAAGAGAACATGGCTTGTAAAATAACTAAGGATATTTATTAGCTTCAACTTCGACTTCTAAAGAGAATATTGCTTTTAAAAATTTGAAGCTTTGAATTTTTTTTAATAACTGTATTTTCAATTTTAATCATTTAAAGTTGTTGTTTACCAATAATTATTGCTAGTCATGTTTATCACACAAAATTCACAATATTAAACAAATAAAATTTTAATAAGGTAAATAGATAGTTATTTTTAATCTTTATGTTACTTAACTGCTGATAAAAATGATCTACATGGGTTTTAAAATGATAAATGCTATTGGGTTAGAGCTAATACATCGATTAGTTTCATTCTGATTAAGTAAAGATTTACTGATGCAAAGGAAACCATAATAAATGGGCCAATCAGGTTTGTTGATGCCTTTTTTTCCGTCCAATTCATATTTTCTTATATTTCTGGCGAGATTGGTAAATTTAATAAATTGCCATCGCAGTATGTCACTTTAAAAATAATGTTTGGGTAAGTTTATTACTTAATTGCTCTTTGTAAACGACAGTTTTACATTTTAAATAATACCGCTGCAGTTTGTACAGAATATCTAAATACTTTTGTTTGCTAACTAGTGATTGTTGGTAGAACTTGCCTGCTGGATGCCGATGACCTCGTTGACACAATCCAAGTTGGAGATGATGTTGAGTCGGACCTCGGGGCACTCGTCCTTCAGTTGGGAGAGGAACAAAGGTAGGAGATGTTCGATGGTGCTGACACAACAAACACAAGCAGCGTTACATCGACATAGAGGAGCAAGTCGTTTAAAGAATGATATAGTAAAAGGAAACCGCACAAATGAGTCAGGTTGGTTGACGCCCGGAGACAACTCCTGTGTCAAGATAGTATTCTTGTCACAAATAAATCTTGAGTCCAGTATCATGACTGCTCTTTGTGATAACATCCCCTCATCAGTTATTCAAACAGTTGAATTACCGGCAGGACTCTTTTATCAACTTTCAGCTCACAGAAATATAGTCCCATTTTCATAAGAACCTTATCCGATAGCTAGAAAAGTTACTAGATCTACTTTCATGTATTCATACGCCAAGTCATGTGATTTTCAGCCGTCACTTTTGATAGATATCAATAACTATAAAATAACAATAATAATAATTATAACGCTATCAATGTTGACCATAAAGATATGTGTTTGTATTTTAAAAATGGCCATTCCTAATAAAATTGTAGTGTACCAATGACAAACAGCTGTTTGAAATCGGGCTGTCATCGTATTTGTCTCGTCAATCTTTTTTTTTTACACTTAAGGTGTCACTTTTGCAATATATTGGAGTGCTGCTGATGAGGAGATCGAGATTCGAATCTCGGTCAAGTGTAATGAGGGTGGTTTTCCCCGTTCTCAATCTTTGCAAATGAGGGTACACTTCCTATAAATACAATCTTCCTCGTCCCTAACACATTAGCGTGATTTAAATGGTACATACGCATGTAACCAAAACAGGTGGCGAGACGCGGTACTAAAAATATAATATTACCATCAAATATGCAAAGGATATTTATTGTGTGTCGACTTTGACTTTCCAAGGTTTTACCTGTTTGGCTGGGCCTAGCTGTCTCCTTGTTTATTATATACAAAGGGTCTAACAGATGTTCAGAGACCATAGAAACATGAGCAGATACTAACTTGTGCTTGCCGAGTATAGGGCTGAGCCCCATGATGACAGAAGCCAAGGCGCTCTTGACATGTTGGTTGGGGTCGGCCACCAAGTCCTTGACGTACGGCAACACGCTCGTCATGATGATAGTCTCCTGTTGTACCTGGTCCAGGTTTTGACAGAAGTCCCTGACCTTGTGCGCCGCTGCGGCTCGCACCTCTGCCTCCGTGTCCTTGAGCAAGGATTGGAACGCCGGGACTAGGTCCGTCTTCGTGATGTCGGGGCCCACCGCCTTCTGGAGCTGTAAAAATATAACACTGGTTTGGAGGCGACATTTGATATTTCGGGGCCCGAAGGAGTCTCGAGTCTGAGTCGAAGGCTTGTCGTACCTCTGTGAACTTGTCAGCAACCATGTAGCGCACTCTCCATGAGGTATCTCCGGCGCATTGGCGCAGGGTGGGCATGACCAGCTGTTCCACATCATCTTGTTGGAGCAGAGACGCGATGCTAACACAAGCCTCCACAGCCAAGAGACGCACAGAATCCTGAAAGCAAATACAAGAAATATGGCTTCAGTGGCTGCATGGGCTAAGGCATCACTCTCACAATAGACTGAACTGCCGATGATGCGGAGATCAGGGTTTGAATCCCGGTAGGGTGTATTGAAGGCGTTTTTTCTGAAATGGTTTTCCACTTTCCCTCCCTGGAAAATAAGTTTTTAAATTAACATGTGGTTGTTGAGTTTGTAATATAATTACGTTGGATCTGAGCCACCAGTAAGCAGAATTAGAGATCAAAAACAAAGTAAATTTAATTTTTTTATCTTGTATCCAATATTTTCTCGAATTCTCAAATATTGAATACTCTTGTGTTCAAGTATTTGAGGGCCCCATACATAATATTTTCATTCAATTAGACTTTGGTTCAAATTGAAAAAGTAGACTTGGTACCTCCTCTAATGTGTTTGAGCATCGAGCTCTAATCAGAAAACTAGTGCAACTCACCTGCTCATCCTGTGCAAGGTTCACAAACATTGGAATTAGGTCTGACTTGAGGTACTCCACCTCGACAACTCGAGCAAACTCGCCAAGCTTGCTCGCCGCAGCCCGGCGCACCATGGGCGTGTCGTCTTGGCATAATGTCCGGAAATGACTGCGCAAGTCCGCTGCCAAGCAATGGACAAACCATATCATCAACAACAAACTAAAATATAGTAATTAGAAGAAATCCTTGTTGGGGAGCTTCCACCATATTTGTACTGTTAGATCAAAAGGTTTCATACGCTAATTCAAGTTTTAAGTAGATTTAATAGTTCCCATTTTTATCGATTCCAATTTCTGATTTTGATTCTTAAATTTTAACCTCAATTTTATGATTCAACATCAACTGTTTCCAGTCTATGGCCAGGTCAGTTTGGTAGATAGAATGCCTCAATCTTCCTCTATACTTCCATCACTCTTCCTCCTTTAATTTTTTCCATTCTTCTCCTCTCACTTGCACACTTTCTGTTATCTGTTCCTCCCATCTCTTTCTTGGTCTCTCTTGCGGTCTTTTCCCCACATACTTCATTTCCACCATTTTCTTTGGTATTCTCTCCTTCTCCATCCTCATTACATGACCATACCATCTCACCCTAGCTTCCTCTACTATATCATGTACTCCAACATCCTCATTACATGTCCATACCATCTCAGTCTTGCTTCCTCTACTATCTCATGTACTCCAACATCCTCATTACATGTACATACCATCTCAGTCTTGCTTCCTCTACTATCTCATGAAGTCCCTGTACTCCAACTCTTTCCCTGATAACTTCATTCCTAATCTTGTTTCTCCTCGTGACAACTAATATGCTCCTCACAAACTTCATTTTCATGATCCTTATTAATTTATTTATATATTGTAGGTAATTTAATGTGTTTGCAAAACAACTACAAAGTATAAATAGTGAAAAAAAACTTGATGTTTGATTTGCGCCAGATGTTTTCATTCACACTCAATTCAAACTTGCCTCAAGATGCCTAATCGTACACCTCTAAAATACCCAAGTACAAGTTTTTAAAACGTTGAAGAGTGTATTTAGGTCAGGCTGTACCTACCTTTGACACCGAGCCCCACTCTCTGATAGCACACGCTGAAGAGACCGCAGGCCGACGTGCGTGAGGTGAACCAATCACCGGCGGCAAGTCTCTGAACCAGCGGTACAAAGTGCCCCTCAAGGTCAGCCGGGCTGTGCTGGCTCGAGATAGCGCGCAGACTATCCACAGCTTTGTCCCGCACTACTGTCTCCTCGACGGTGGCCAAGGACTCCAAAGGGGGCTGGTGACAGTATAAACACAGTAAAAAAATGTAGTCCTACAAAGATTCATAACTAGAAATAGATCAAAATCTATGATTTCTCGAATCATAGCCCTGGAAAACATGACAAGTTATTATTATTATTATTATATTTTTTTTCTTCAACCTTGATTGTGTTTCCGTCAATTGGACTTTAGTTGCTAATGTTGTCCAAAATGATTATGTTGGGCTTAAACCCCTGGAAAGCATCATAATTAGGGGTCTGAAAAACTTTGATAATATCGATATTGAATCGATGACCCGTATAAAACCAAACTATATAAAAAATCTATGGGTACGCTTCTTATAAATTTAGCCAAGGCCTACCTGATCCATAGCACTAGTGTAATTAAGTACCCAGCTTACATATGCATATAACTTGACAAGATGACAAAAAAGAAGCAAGGATGAGCGATTTTAAAAGAAATGTACACACATTTGCATGGAGGGAAAATGGAAGACAATTATTAAAAACCACCCTCAGTTCACGCAACGAGCATTGAACCCTGACATCGGCAGTATAGTCCATCACGAGAGTGACACCTTAGACTATTCAACGGTTTATTTAAAACTAACCAGCAGACAGTGCACATGATCAGGGCCGCCAACAAGCGTGGTGAAGGTCCCGAGTTGCTCCGCGAGGGCCAGCAGAACCTCGTCCTCATCATAGATGGTCTCGGTTAAGAACGGGATCAGTTCACTGCGCGTGCGCTCCACTCCCAGCGCAAGAGCAATAGTCGATAGTTTCTTGATCGAGTTGAGTCGGAGCTGAAACAAGCGACAGAAGTGAAACACAAACGTTCTTTCGAAAAGTGGTTACAAATTATCCTTCAACATTGGTCAACATAACATAAAAAATATAGACCTTAGCTTCAGTTGTCTTAGCCCATAAGATCAAGTTCTAATTGAAATGTTAAGAAAGTCAGAAGTATTTTTATAAGACTCTTAATTAAAAAAAGAACTTAATACAAAAATATTTACACTTGGCCTAGTTTTAAAAG